>JARJCV010000281.1:0-58111 GCA_029281435.1 Mycena haematopus
GGTATGTTCAGTTGTTGTGTGATTCACAGTCCAACTTCCACCCCGTTCTAGACTACGAACCGAACTGTTGCCGATGCTGGCCTCAGCGCCACCATCTGTTTCAAAAAGCTTGAAGCCGAAACGTCACTCGCCGTGCGCGTCATGGTCCTCAAGAAACATGCTAAAATCGGGTCACACATTCTCTCCGGCACTGACATCGAGCCCTCTGCTCTCGATGCCCTCCTCCTTGCCTAGGATTAGCACTCGAGATTCCCCCGCTCGCACAGGTTATCTCCTCAGCAACACGCCCTCTCAACCACCATTCCCCTTCCACAGATGTGCATCGCGAGTCAGAGCTGCGTCGTCCCTTGGCTGAGCACCGTCACAGAAGACCTCGGCACCGAAACATACTTCGGCTTCCCGGGGGCACGTCTTCTCCTTTCCTCTTCCCCGGATGTGTGCGCTTCGTGTGTGGGGCCGTCACGCATCACAAGCGTGGCGTGATAGGATGGCTTGGGCATTTGCGTTGTCTACCCGAGCTGCTATCCCCCACTCGTTTCGTATCGTCTCCTCTGGTATCTTGTATCTCTTGTTCTTGTCTTGATCCACATTTGCATAATTCACGTCCCGCATTCCACCCCCAAATTCCCGTCCCAATGCGATCCCATCCAGGACTGTCTTTCTTTGTTTCTTCATGTTCTATCCTTTGTACTATCTTAATTATTCGGCCGCACCGCATTTTGTTTCGTCAAGGTTGTTATTGAATGTCTAGTCTACTACAACAGGCCATTCATCAAGAAACTTGCCATAGTTCGGGCAGGGGAATTTGGACCTACACACTTTGAATTCCAATGTACTCTCAACTCAAGGTCTGTGCTCCCGACAGTTTCGAACAAAAAACGTACTCATATCCTTTCCGTGCGCACAGCGTCAGCCCCACCCCCAAGTTGGAAAGACGAAGACACGTATAGAAGCTTCCCAAAGACAAAAGATGCCAAATAGAAGTGTGCTGTTTGATTGATGCGCGTGCATCCCTAAAAAGTAATTGTTTCCGCCGCGCGCAGCGTCGGCCTCTACGACCAAGTCGTTCTTAATAATAACCCAGGGCCATTTTCGCGACCTCCCAAAAACACTGAAGACGGATTCTCAATCTAATGGTTACACTTTTTCATCACATTTTTGTGATAAATTAACAAATTTCATTAGTTCGGCCCGCGTTTTACCGGCGACTCAGAATAAGAATGTGATGCAAATAGTGGCGGTACACCAAAACCTTATGTAACAGATTCCGATTTCTTTCCTGTTGCCGCAATTCTTGCTTTTTCGTTTCCGTTTTGGGCGGCTTTTGCAAGTGACCTTAATACCCATCTATCCCACTAGTTATAATCCTCTCATCACGTCTGAAGCGAAGCAAACAACACTTTTCTGGGCTTGATAGGCGTCATTTTGTAATACTTTTGCTGATTCTTTGAATATCTCGTATTGGAGTTTTTGCTACCCTTAGATTCAAGCAATTTCTCGACTAATGCGGTGTTAGATGTCGTCCCGGTTGCTGCACCTTTGTTGTGTGTCACTGTGTCACAGCCGTGACCTTTCTGCTTCGTCCATGGACCACACCACATCCCTCGCTCTCCACCGCCCTCTCCTCGTCAAGCGTCGCCAATAACATGCACTCCTACTTCACGGGCGGTCAAAACCCCTCTAGACCGAGGAACTCGTGCGCACGGCTTGGATCCGGGGATTCAGGAATGACGCAAATGTACCAGCAAAGTACTGTACGTTAGGGCTTCAACCCGTCCGTCTTTCCGACGGGTCGACGGACGGGACGGGCGGGTTTTGACCCGTCCGTCTGCCGATCTGATGTAGAGGTGAGGCGGGCCGGGTGTAGGACGGGTAGTGCTGGCCAAAATATGATATGAATACGAAAATTCCATATCATACTCATATCCGTATCGTATTCACCGCCGGGAGCCATAGCATATCTGTAGCGAATCATATTCATATCGAGACGTCGATACGAATACGATATGAATATATTCAGATATATTTCACTTCTCTTTACTTTTGATGAAATCTGTGAAGTTCACGCCTGCTGCAAGTCCTGACTTCAGCCACTTCATGGCAATGTCCACTGATGGTGTCTCTGCTACTAAGAGACCACTAAAAAGATGAACATGGTACCGATCAGGTACTGTGGCTTTTGATGCCAACTGATCGGCAGGTCCCGGCACATCAATGCCATCAATTTGTGTCGCACTGGGCCACAACATGTTTCGAATTACACTCGTTGCAATGTGTGTGCTCAAAATCTGACTTTCCCCCATTGTAACCCTTTGAATACATATTGTAGCATAGTACATTTATTATACTGCTTAACCCTGTGTATCCAAATATATCTGAATACGCTGAACTCATATCGTATTATATTCATATCATATCATAGTCATATTCACCCATATTCGTATTCATGGGACGATCAAAGGCCGTATCATATCGTCCGTATCTGAATATATTCAAAATTAAATTTTTCGTATCATATTTTTGGCCAGCACTAAGGACGGGTTAACCCGTTGACGGGTACCCGCCCCCGCCCGTTCGACGGGTTCGACGGGTTTTTGAAAGTCATCGCGTACCGAGGCACGAGTGGAGTCATTATGCTGTTAAGCGCTCTCAGATAGCATGGAGAACATAAAATTCAGGCTTATGAACCTTCGCCGTTGACCTTATGTCGAGTCTCTGCACAATGCACCTGTGCCGATGGTTGATTCCATCATTGTTCCGGGTGATCCTTGATGTTTGACGTGGAACCAGACTCGCTGCAGCACACTCAGCACTCGAGAACTTGAAGAAGCAAAAGGGAGACAATTTATTACAGTACTTGTACATGTAGAGTCAATGTAGAGTAGCCAATTTGCCATCACAAGAATGTGTTCATTTATACAAGGGGGTCCAACGATAAGAAAAAACGATATCACCTACAATTTTTTTTTCTGGGCCTCGGGGCGCTTGACCCACTACCTCCCCCGTGGGAAATTTCCTTTTTGGGAACGGCATTTTCCGCAAAGCGCTGGAAGTATTCGTGATTGATTCCTGCGGTCTCTGGGACATAAAATAAGCTCTTTGAGGTGTCCAGTCGGCATGTCCGCTGAAAAGAAATCCCAAGGAACCAAGTAAAAAAAAGCACTATGTATCTTGTATGTATCTCAGTTTGATCTACTACCTGTTTCTTGGTGCGCGCGCAAAGGTTTCTACAACAAGCCGTGGAACGCGGCACCTCCTTCTTCGGCACCTCCTTCTTCGGCCATCTGCTTGTCCCAGCGGCATCGATGAAAATTGATTGACGTCGGCCCACTGTGATCTCGCTCTGATCTTGCTTGAATCATGCTACATGGGTGTAGGAAGGTCCATGAAAGGTGTAAAAAGTGTGCTAGAGTATGTTTTGCAGTCCCTGGGCTTGATATACTGAAAAAAAAAATTGCATACAATTTTGTTTTCTGGCGGTCGGGACCCGACCCACCCACCCTACCCCATATGGTAATTGCTTATCGTTGGACCCCCTTGCATTTATACCTTCTTCCAAACCCGTCGAAACGGCCGTTACGGGCGGGACGGACGGGACCCGCCCGTCCTGAGACTCTGGGCCCACCTTCAACGGACGGGTCTACCCGTCCCGTGGACAAAAACGGCCGTCTTTTCGACGGCCGTCCCCGTTTAACGGACGGGTTGAAGCCCTACTGTACGTCTTCTCATCCTCCTCAATATCTATTAACTAATGCAAGTCCAGTCTACACTACGTCTTCTTGGATCCATTCCGTCTCTTTGATCCCGCATATGTGCCAACAGTTTGCACCTCACGTCTTCGATTCACGGCTCACTGACATTCGCCCCATCGCAGCCACCCGCGTGCGCATGATTGGGATAAAAGAGATGGTGTTCAATACCAGGGAGCAAGAGCCATTGATGGTCGATGTGAGTGGGGTATTCTTTTGTTTTGGGTAGGGGCGGCCCCGCGGAGAGTTTGGGGCGAGGAAGTGAGGAGGAGTAACGACACAGCTGCGATGAGCTCTATCTCCCGTGCAAGCCCCAGGGTCTGTGGCCGAGCCACATGACGCTGTGGTGGGTAACGAGGACCGCACACGGTGCGGGGAGCGGCGGGGGTGCTATCAAGATGAGGGGCGTCGAGCTGCCTGCTACAGAGACTGGGTGAGGCGCGTGGAGGAGGGGTGCGACCGCAGCGGCACCTGGAGATGGAGATGGGGAACTCAGGGCGAGGAGCGCTGCCTCCCGCTCAGCACCCGCACATAAGGCGCCCTGTGCTCTCGATGCTGGCGTCATTCCGGTTATTTCCTCATTTAGTCTCCCACTCCCTCTCCACTCCCGCTCCTGCCTTCACTCCTTCTCTACTCACTCACTCACGCTTCGCCTTCCCTCACCCCACTCACAGCTCAATCCTTTCGCTCGTCCCTTCCTCCCACCCACCGCACCCACTAACGCTCGCCCCCAGGTCAGCAGTGAAACACCCGAGCGCCGCAAGTGGATCGACCCACTGCTTCCACGGCGTCATGAGCATCCCCTTGGTGAAGCCGAGCGAGTACCACCAGTATCTGGTGGAAGATCAGGATGCCGTGCGTCTTGTCTTGGTCTTACGTGCTTACTTTTGGGAATTGCGTTCTTTGGGGGGCGTTGCGCAGGGCGGTGTGACGGCGCAGCGTGAGCTTCGGGGATGCAAGTGTCAGGCGCTGGGACGGAGGTGTCAGTCACAGGGGACGGGGGTCCCGATGTCCGGAGGTGGTGGCGTGAGGCGGAGGTCCGTGCAGCGATGGGGCTGATGCGGAGGTGGGGTGCGACTGAGAGCCCGGTCTGTGTGCAGTGGTGTGATGTGCAGCAAAGCGTGGCAGGGCGGGCTTGCCGACGTCCTCGGGAGCGCCGTGCAGCTGAGTCTCTCAGGGCGCTACATGGGATGACGCCGCACGGTGCAGGTGCGTCGAACATCGTCGACATCGGCTTGGTGCTCGCGGGCTCGAGCGGACTGATTTGCGAAGGTCGGATCGACACCGATGTCGATCTGGTGGAGCAACGGCGCTCGATGTGACAGGCGGTGGATTTGGGAATGTCGACGTGCTCTGTGCTCTGCGTCGAGCATCGTCAACTTGTGCAGCTCATAGAGTAGGGACTCGGGGCCTTACCTTGATTTTGATTCGTTTCAACCACGTTGTACGGTGTCTGCCCAGTTCAAGATGCCTGTCACTGGTAGGCCAAATCGAAGTTTTGTTGATCGATGAAGAAAAGTGTAGAGTCACAGACGGAAATCAAAGGGAAAAAAATAAGTAATCGTTTCTGCCGCGCGAAGCGCCGGCCTGCACGCCCAAGTCGAAGCAGTGAGCACAGCGTTATAAGGATTGCTATGTTAGACATCAAAGCCAATGACCACTGACACTCATCAAGGGGGTACTTTTTTGTGAATGGAGGAACATACATCGGTTTTTGTTTTTTCCCGAGTTTGGCTGAACCAACCAACCACGTCATACCACGTGACGTCCATATAAGGCAATGATGGCACACGCCGTCAGCTTTCAAGTGCCGCTCGTTCTGCGTTCAAAGGCCAACGACGACCGGCTGCCTCAGGCACCACAAGAACTTGAATAATATGTTTATCTTGGGTATCTAGCTTTATATCTCAATACAAAAGATGTTTTTCTAGAAACATCGGGACAAAATTCAACTAATATTACTGCTTCGCGACGCGCCGACGCTTGGAACGAATCAGACCATCATCCACTGGTACAGATAAGCAGCTTGACGAGTTCTCACCCGGTACATACGAGACCCACTGGCCCGTACATTCTGGTCGTCATCTGGGTCTCGCAAAAAAATCGCTTGATGGGCTTGATGGCGGCAGAGCAGTCAAGTTGGCGCGTGATTTTTGCACGTCATACTACCAAATCGTGCGGAAAACTACAGTGTGACTGCAGTAGGCCTACTAGAGACATTCAGAGACCATGTTGATACCAAATATGACATTATAAGCTGTATTCAAGCTGAAAGATTTTCCTACTGGAAAATTTTTTCACGGACCTGGCCGGCCAACCAACCACCCAGGGTCCGGTCCGGCATTCACGGGCCGGCACCCCCTTGACACTCATTGTTTCCTTTTTTGCTCATTCATTGTCAAAACAGAAAAAAAAAGAAATACAGGTTGCCTATAAGTGGAGACTTCAGAGAGTAAGCCAACCAGGTACTCGTCAATGCTGGAGAAAGGACAAAACCGGATCGTAAGTCCTACATTACTAGTAAGTACGCTGCGCAAAATCATCCTACAAACTTGAAGAGCGTTGCGTGGCGTGCGTCGTACACATTCGCCTCTCGACCACACGCCACGGTGTAGTCGTGTGTCTCGCCCGTTTGAGCCGGCCCACCGCGACGACTCTGCAGCGCGGGGACAGCAGCATCGATCCATCATCGCAAGTTGCTGATAATGTCGAAATAACAGCTGGCGAGTACGCTGCTTGCGGAGAGCAGACACCACGATCTCCTCGAGAACAAGATGCGGCCGACGCGGGGCGATGTGCAGAGAATGGAGGGCGCGGGCGCACGGGATACGTGCTGGTGAAAAATTCGAGAGAGTCGCACAGAGCGACGCTGCCTGAGGAGAGCAGACACTGCGATCGCCTCGACAGGATGCGGCCGACGCGGGACGAGATGCAGAGAATGGAGGGTGAGAGCGAGCACACGGGTGACGCGCTCCAGGTGAAGAATTGGGAGAGAGTCGTGCAGAAAGGTGTGGCGGTCGCGGGTGCGGCATGCTTGCGTGCATACTGCCTGCGTACTAAGTTTCGCAGTGAAACGGCAATGGTGCGAGTGTGCGATGCCGACTCTCGACCTTCTCGAGCGGCGCCCGACGCACGCCCGCGTCGTCCCGGTTCACTGCCCTCCCTTCTTCGCCCGTTCTCCGACTCAGCTCTACAGTCCCTCCCCGTCCTCGTCCTATCCGAATTCCTCGCTCGCGCAGCGTCACTTGACTTCAGAGGCTGGTGCCGACGTCGACGAGGTAGGATCCCCTCACGCTGATGTATGGCGCAGAAATACGCGGGGAGAGGGGGCGGGACACCTTGCGAGGCGGAAAACACGGGTCTGCAGTGGCGAAGCATGGCGGCTACGGGAGTGCGGGAGTGTGGGGTGGGTGCGAGCGAGCGCGGATGCGAGTGCGATTGCAGGGTGCAAGTTGGGAGTGCGATCGTCAGCAGTGGATTATGCAGACGAAAGGAATGCCGACGAGATGGGCGCAGGTCGAGCGCGACGGTACAGGTATGCAGAGGCGCACTCGATAGTCGTATCGACGGCACAGCTCCGCAGCATCGTACGATCTCCTCAGCACCATTGCTGCGAAGAGGGAGATGCGGTGCGAGGTGTGGCTGATGGACCTTCTCCAGCGGCGTTCACATTTGGGGCGAACGGCAGTACGAACGCGATACCCGCACTGTGCTGACTCTCAACCTTCTCCGGCGACGCGAACGCCCGCGTCCACGCTCGTTCTCCGACTCAGCTCCTGCAGTGCTTCCCCGTCCGACTCGACCCCGAACCCGACCTAGTCCTCATCCAATCGTGGTCCGAGACGCGGGAAAATGTGGAGCGCAATTCGCTCTTGTAGCTGCGCTGGCGAATCGGACGTATGACCGTCCTCGATCGCGCTGAAAGACGCGAGGGGCTGGGATGTACTCGAAGCCAAAAGGCACAGCAATAGGACACCGCAGATGCGTGCTCCGGTGGTGAAGCGCCGCGGGTGCGGGAGTGCAAAGTGTGAGCGCGAGTCGAGGTCGAGAAGCACGGTGGTAGGCCATCACAGATGCGTACGGATACGAGTGTGACTGCAGATGCGGTTGTGAGTGCGGGGTGCAGCGTACGGGTATGCGGAGGAGACGACGCTGGAACCGCCGTGGGCGAAGAGAATCCGCGAGGACAACGCGGAGACGGCACGGGCGTACGGCCGCATTGGTGCTGACGTTGGCCGAGAGCCCTATTTTATCATCCTCGATTGCGCTGGAATTTCTGGCCAGTGTGCTGTAGTCAAGGCCAAAAAGCTCCGGTGGGTCGCCACAGTTGCGGGTATCGTGCGGTGCTGAAGCGTAGCGGGCGGGTGCGGGCTGGGAGTGCGGGCCGCGGGAGTACGGGATCGCAGCCTGAGGGTGCGGGAGTGCGGCGTGCGGTGCGAGTGCGATGACGGGTGCGGGTGCGAGTGCGGGATGACAGAGCGGATGCGAGTGCTGATGCCCAGACGTAGGTGCAGGGAACCCTAACCCTCATGTACATCAGGAAAACTTCACTTTGCTAGGTTGCGCTCAGTAGCTCCAGTAGAAGCGGTAGCCTGGTAGGCAAGTCCCCGAATATGTAGCACTCAGTAGCAGCACACCTAAGCCTGGTAGCGCCTGGTAGAAATTGCTACCGGAGCTACTGGGGCTACTGAGCAATGCTTGCCGGAAGAGAATAACAAAAGTTAATGACCTTTCTTACTTGTTATTGTGTTGCCACATTTCTATCTAATGCCTCAATTCATACTTTGTGTTACAAGTTCCTTACCGTTTGACTTAATACAAGTCAAAGTATTCTAATTGAGTGCTCGCTGCCTGAATCGAACGGGTGACCTTCGCGGAATATATAGATTTAAGACTACAAAATTACAGCTAGACTAAAGGTCCATTAAAATGCAGTAGACTAGTGAACATACATCATCGCTGTCCCATCAGGTTCAACACTTGTTCATGCTCAACTCGTACTTGACTAAGACAACTTATACATTCAATTGAATACCATCAGATAATTCAGAGTCTACAGTGTTCATCTCAGTATAGTATTGCAAGTCTGAAATAAAATATCAAGTCTAGACAAAGCAAGACTCAGACAAGTTCAAACTTGAAGTTCAAATTTCCAAGTTCAACATTATAATTGACATTATGTTGAGGAACACTAGAATCAATTAGAAACACTCAGTTCAGGTCAGTACTCACCAAACTGGTGGTCTATTCTCCATATTTTGTTTGGGTTGTCTGCAATGTTCTTGGTAGGATTGGCCTCCAGCTCTCAAGCCCTATGGAGTGCCCCCACAAGTCTACTGGGAGCCACCAGGTATTTCATACAATGGTACTGGATGCTACCAAGCCATACTGCCAAATCTACTGGCACTACCAAGCCACCTGCCAGATCTACCGGTGCTACTAATGCTACCAGGCTCTACCATGCCCACAGCAAGCTGCTACTGGGGCTACCCACCTCCAGTAGGGCTGGCTGTATGCAACCAAGCATTTTGTGGTTTCCTGATGTAGATGAAAGGCGTGTCGGCGAGGTGGGACCGAAACGGTACAGGTGCGCAGTGGGGAACCGCAGTGGACGAAGAGAATGCGCGTGGGGGACGCGGAGCAGTCCTACGACGGGATTCAAGGTGATGTGGTTCGAGAGCGCATGAGCTGCTCACATCCTGCGCTGGCGAACGGCGCATCCTTGCAGGCCTGAGGTGTACATGCCGCCCCGCGCAGCGGTACTCCCGACCGAAGCAAGAGCGTTGACGGTGTTGGCTCCGCAGAATCCTACGAAGGCGGGGCGCGACGCGTGATAGAAAGGATATCACGCAGGTGATGGAGACGTTGTAGTGGAGGCAAGAGTGGAGGTATCAAGTCAATCGGAGACTGGATGTCGTCGACGAATTCGGCGATGAGACGGCGGTAGAGTTCGGTGGTCGCGCGCGAGTCCGGTGAGGTGCACTCAAGAGCCGGCTTGGTAGTAGCTGGACGTCTGGGATGTGAGGGTGAAGAGGTCAGTACGTTGTGCGTATGAAGAATAAAAAAACGAGGAAAGAGGAATATCTACTGAGAAAAGGTGAAGGCCCCCAAGTCACATCCACATATTCTTCATGGCAACGGCTCTTCGCTGCAGTGGCTGTGGGACGCTCGCGGGGCGCTCGCGGTAAGTCGTAGCGCAGGAGTGTATGGTACCGAGGTCTCGACGTGCGACCTCTTCGCCCATCTACGCCTTCCAGCCACCGAACGCGCGCCGATCCACGCACGCTTCCGCAGCACCAGCAGTGGTCTCCACGAGCGCATTCCCTGGTGCTCCATGCGCGAGACGCTCCCTCCGTGCGTTCGAGCTCCCCGGAGCATCCGAGGCGGGACGCTACTCGGACTGTCATACTTCCCTCCATCGATGAGATGCGCGGACGTTCCCCAGCATGTCACTGGGCATCCAAAACACGGACACGTCCCAGCGTAGCCTCGGGGTCGCAGAAGATAAAGAAAGACGGGAAGGCAAAAACGCTCACCATCAGACCCACTCGGCGGCCGTGGAGGCTTCCCATTCGTCTGTAAGCGCATTAGCACAAGTAGAGCACCGTCGTAGTCGCCCAATCGAATCACCCACAGCACATTTCCTGCACCTCTTCATCCCTAACCTCCCTGACTTCTTCTCCACAAAAATGAATTTGGCGGTGACGGCGACTCGCTCAGACTCGGACGGAGCGTTGGATACTTCTTGGGGCTGTGATCAAGCGGGATCGAAGCTTGCCGGGGAGCGCGGTTCCATGCGATTTGAAGGAGACTGCAAGGCTGTCGAAAGTATTTGGTCGACTCAGATCAGATCCGTCATCCAAGCGCCCGCGGCGTCTTCTCCGCAAACCACCATGTTGATGGTCGGTCCCCTCCTTTCCTGTGCTGCTGCTTCGTGTCTTAGTCCTCGACCAGCCCGCTGCTACTGCTGTTACAAGTCCCACGATCCCCAAAATCGGCCCCAACGAGCACCGCGCCATCTTCAAACCTTCGAGGACGCTATCAAGTCCCAAGGGAGCTACGACGTCGCGGTCTCGTTATCTGAAGTAGTAAGTCCATACAATGTCAACAATAACCCGCAGAGTCGCAATAATACAAAAGAAATCTGAATGTCAACGCTGCGCCTCGGATTGTGAATTGGGCTCACAAAGTACACCGTATTATGAGGCGAAGGCTCTATCGGCGTTGTCGAAGGCGTGGACATGTCGTTCTCTTCGGCACGTTGTGCAGTTAGCTTGCGACGCTGTGATACGCCGTGCCCGCCGTTCTCACCGCTCTGATGCCCAACGTCGGCCCTAACGAGTACCGCACTACCTTCTAGGACACCATTCAGTGCCAGGGTACGACACCGCCGCCGCGTATTTCCCAGATTTCTATCGAGTTGTGCACTCGGGTGTCGTGGTTCGCGTACGTCCCTCTCCCTCCTTCTCCACTACGCAACGTCACCTAGGCCTCCCCCACCCCGACGTTCCTCTACGTCCCTGGACCCTGCGCTCAATCACCATCTCGTCCGTCCGACTTATTGGTATTTGCAAACGTGTGGTTTCTGTTCTCTGAGACAGCTTATTCACGCCGGTGGTAGGACTGACAAGGACGATGAAGCAGGTAACCAGTGTCGTTATCTACTATTCTCGATAAAGCGATATGTAGGCCTTCAACAATTCCAGTTCATTCAGACGAATTACCGAACAATTTGAGACCTCGTAGCACGGGTTCAGCAAAATGCTTTGAATGGAGGTGTGGTGCATCAAATTCGCCATGAATCTGTCTCTTCATTCTATGTACAAGTGTGGAGTTTTCCGTAATAAAATAAACCAATATGTAATTTACGACGCGGACTTGTGATGAGCATACTTGAATTGCTGGCGGGTTGTCGAACTTGCGTGTGCTCGGTGCACGCCTCCAAGGCTGTTCCTGAAACGAGTCAATGTTCACTGCCTCATTCTGCCAGATCAGGAAAACATAATGTAACTATGGGCCCTATGCAGCGCTTGATAGCGCTTTATAGCACTTGAGAGCACTGCATACTGGCCATAGTTACATTATGTTTTCCTGATCGGCGCCTGACTCAAGTTTCCTATATGACTCAAGTAGCATAGCCTCATTTTGTAGTATATAAGACCGTTAATTTATACTGAGTCCCCTGCGCGATTGCAGAGGGTCACTGTGGATATTAACTATTTTGAGTGAATAGTCCCGAATTCCAACATGACCGCCTCAGACCTTCATTGGTGTGTGCCTTTCTGATTCATCTGCTGACACTGACGCGAAAATTTCCAGGGCCTGACACACCTCCAGCCATGTACGTGCATTGGAGCACCGGCACACCAGAACCAAATGTAAGACCAAAGGTTATTGCGGCAAGGACTCCTTTCCTTCTTTCTTCTAATTGAATGTTAGAGCCTAAGTCAGCAAGCTGAAGCTAGGGACACGAGGAGCCAACCGCAGGTTGGCGACGAGTGTCTCAAAATATGCACGGCCTGCGTGTCCTGACTCCTGATCATGAACCCTTTAACCGTGCGGAGCACGGGTTCCTGCTAGTTTACAACATCCGTCCTCGTATGAACGAGTCAAATCTTTCCATATCTATGAATCGGCTCAAATGGGCAACTAGAAAAACAAAGAAAAAACCCGTGAAAAAAAATAAAGAACTTTAGAGATTAATCAAAGGTATCCAGACTCTTTAAGGAACTCAATTGACGTCCTTGGAGAGCCTACATTGTCGGCAGATGGCGCTAAGAAGCCAAACGGGGACGTGACTAAAGTTTAGTAGGTAATACCCGAATACTAAGGGATCGTCCGTCCTCCGCTGGTTGCCGGCGGAGGTTTGCTCGGACCGATGCAGATTCTTCGCACCTCCCCGCTTGCTGACAATATTTCGAGGAGCCAAAGTAGAAGGATACACATTCAGCCCTCTTGTTTTTGGGTTTCCAATGCTACAGACTCGGATAAAATCACGGCCTGCCGGCAGCCGGCAGCATTTACAACATTCGTCTCATTTTGCATGTTTCTGCTCGATTTCTTGATCCTGACAGGTGGATTCTTCCTCTATACTCAATTCTATCTATTCTCAGTTGGTACAGTCATTCCAGAATGCTTAGAATCTCAACAGAACATCTGTAAGCACTGAATTGATCTGAAGCATTCAACCCGAACCTGGTTTTACCTACCTCTCTCAAACAAATTGCTTTCACACCTCTGAAACTACCAATGCCATTATATTTCTGCAGGTCCTCGAAACAGCATTCAAATCACAACATCACACTGTAACACATCTCTGAACAGGCCAATTAGGGTGCCGGAGTTCATGGAAGATTCCTTGCATGGTTTACACACAGATTTCTGAGCAGCATAACAATGGATAACATTCCTACCATCTATTATAGCTCGAGAATTGCATGTTCTGCAAGGTGAGCAAGCGAGAAATGTGTGAGGATACTGTTCCATTTTATTCAATTCGTATGGTCACAGGTCACAGGCCTGAAAATCTACGAAATTTTTCGTAAGTCACTGCGTCACAGAGGCCTTTTTAGCTTTGCCGAGGCGTGCCGAGCAGTGCCGAGCGCTGCCGACGGATCAAATTCCCAAATGGAGACCGCGTACGAAAGGTACGATTCGTTTTCGAAGTCACACATCAAATGGCCTTACGAATTGAACGAAATGGCACAGTATCGAAATTAGGGGTCTCGGGCTGAGCGGGCCGAAATCACGTGTATTTCAAACTCCGCTGGTAACCGGATACCATAATATTATTGAATATTAATATGTAATAATAATTGGCCCTTTTCTCATTTTGTCGGATTTCTTTTGGATTTTGATTGTGTTTGATTCGGATTCATCGAAACTGTACAGTAAAAGCTTGTTACGAGTACGTTAGCAATCGTTCTTAATCATTGTTTAACCTTGTCAGAAGGTCGATTTGATTCATTAGATCTCAATCTACTGTACCATTTCGACCAACTTGAAGTGTTCATCAATTTGGGATTTTCCGATGTCCGGGATGGCCGATAAATTTCCTTTTGAATTGAGGCGATTTTTGCACACATCGAAAAAAGTCGGGCGTTACGCGTTACTGAACACTTGGTCGAAATGGTACAGTACTTAATGCAGCTTAATGGTCCTTCCGAGTCATGCATCGTGAGAAATGCTCATGTCGCAGTTTCCGATTTTCTTCTCTCCACTCCACATTCGGTTTTTGTGTTCTAATTTGAGGCGGCTTTTGTAAGTGCGACTGGTGTCTACCTATCCCATAGGTTACAGTAACTTACCTCAATCCATAAACTGAACAAAACAGCAATTTTTGGGGCTTGATCGTGTTTTGGAATACTATGTTGATCACATACACACATCGTTTGGGATGTTTTGCTAGCATTGATCTCATTGACCAATTCTACGACTTACCGGGGTGTTAGATGTTATTTCCAACGCAGCAAGACAATGATTGTTTCCCCCGTTGATTGCTGCCTGTCACTGTCACACCCATGACTTGCCTGCTTTCTCTGCAATCGGTCGACTCGACCTCGAAAAGGCTGCAACACTGGCTTGCAGCGCCTCTGTTACTCGGCAACAGCCTAATAGTGTCTATAAGCCCCCTCCCAATCGACCCGCTACGTGCTGTTGCTCCGCTCGCCCCGCTCGCACCGTGGAGTACTTAAGTAATGCAAGTCCGTTCGAAGATCTTTGGACATATGTACGTACAAAACAAATAGACGATCCGAAGACCGATGTAACGTAGCGTACCAACAGGGATATAAAGTACGGGGGAGGCGACGAGCGGTCCAACCCACCCTTCCACAGCGGGCACTCACGGAGCAACGAAGGGGACATACCGGTGTGATGGTTCGGAGAGAGATGCCTTTGATCGACGGGAACAGACCGGTAGGTAGTTCACGGGAGTTCACCGAACTGTCTGTTCACGCGCGTGAACTTTTCTCATATACGTATGTGCTCCATTTTCAACATACTTATTCATTTTGAAGTTCTAACAACGAACTTGAAAGTCTGCAAGGGTCCGATGTGGGATGAGTTATAGAGATGACAAGCGCGAAGGGCCGCTTCGCGGCCCTCCCGCCCTTTTAATCTCCTACTTCCGGGTTCATCATGGGAGGGTTCGTATCTTCTACGCTCCAGCTCCAAAAAGTCCAAAAATATTTGAGGATGTAGAAAAGACTTCAATGTGCTTGAGTACAGCTGCCGAGTAGCGGTGCATACGTATTCTTGTGCCTTTGCGTAGATCATCAAAGCCCCAACAAACGACATGAAAAAAGGACAATATACAATGACTAGATTGTGAAACTTGAACCCGACCCCGGTCGCTGTCATTTATAAACTCTGCACGCAATCCAAATGCGTGTAGTCATTTCGCAGGAGTAAAGTCTTGACTACTAGGCTGCGGTGCGGTTGGGAGGTGCGCCAAGCACTCGCAGCGGCCTGACGGATGGGCCGAGTTTGAATGGGGTCCTGGGATTGCAGTGGCCAGTATGAGGCGTTTAAGATGGATATTGAATGAGTTTTCGGATTTCACCTTCGCTCGTTGGACTGCACAGAAGGCGACGTCAATGCAAGTGGCGGGAAATCCAAGTCCCAGGTCCCCTGTCTCCGACCGTGTGAGCAGTGCGAGTTGAAATGGTGGACGAACTCACAACAAGTTTCTCAGAGGTGGAAATATTCGTCGCAAGGGGGAAGTCACTCAGCTGGCTCTGCGCACTCGGTCCCGCGAGCGATGGAATCCCAGGAGATCCCGGTAAATCTGCGGTCCCATCCGCCACGCGTCTCCAATCGATCCACATTTCTTGCTGATGAGTCTCCCAGTACCGCGCGAGCCGTCCAAGAAGGGTTTCAGCCCCATTAGCCGACCGGAGGAACGACGAGCAGGTCACAATAACCATGCCCTTCTTTGCTCGCGTTAGCATAACGTTTATGCGATTGAGTGACCGTAGGAAGCCGGGTGCCTCCGTGCGGACCACCGAAACCAGAACGTAGTCAGCTTCGTTCCCTGGCAACAAACATCGCGGGAGAAGTTTAAATTCATCTACAGCTTAAAGTTTTAAGTGGTGCACCTTGGAAAGTGTCCACATTGTAGACAGCATGATGCGGAAGGTTTTCAGCTTTCAGCTGCCGTTCAATCGCGGCTCTCTGTGCATCGTAGGGTGTTATGACACAGAAGTTGGTCCGGACATAGCGTCGAACAAGATGAGAGATGGTTTGAATCTCTTCATAATTCTGGATAATATTTTCGTCAACACTGCACATTTCATTTCAGGCTGGAATCACCGTCCAACTGAGGGCCCTAGATGTTTCGGTGCCTTTGACGACATCTATGAAAGCGAGACAGTTCATGCTGTTGATGGGGTGTTGAGAGTGGAGCTTCCTGTCGTACATGGATGCGGAAATGAACTTCGCAATTGGGGCCGGCATTCGGTCTGGCAAGCGTGAGAGTGAAGAACTTCTGAATGGGAGAAGACTGTACACTGTATTTCAAGGAATTCGGTCACGTGCCGAAGATGTTTGAAATCGAACACGCTCTTCAGTGTAGGCACTTGTTCCTGGCCATACGGCGGCACTTTATTTGAAAATCAATGGGGTGTTAATCGTCATGGTGGAGAGGACATACATTGCATCGGATCGCCAAAGAAGCAGACTTTTTCGAGCGACTTGCGGAACTTGAACAATACCAACTGTGAACGAATGAGTCAACGCTCAGTGGCCCGGGACACTCAATCCAAACCATAAATTCGAATGCGTTGATTTGTGAAGCTTCGTCCACCACCAGTCTCTCCACAGGGACGAGCGCGAAGATCCCGACTTGCTCCAACCCCGGGTTGGACAGAGTCGACAACGTCGAGAGTATGATCTGCGCTCCGCTCAACATATGTACTATCCCTCGTTTATCCGCCATCAACTCGTCAGTGCGGATCAGGAAGCCGTCAATCGAACCGTAAATGTGTTCGTGCCTAACGCTTTCCGTTGGCGTGTATTGGAGACGTGGAAATGGAGAGACGCTCACCATCCGACATAAAACTCCTTTGAAACAACGATTTTGAACATAATACCAAGCTTGGCCAGTTTCTCTGCGATGTTCTTCACCGCCACGTTGGATTGGGCAATGATCCACGTTGGACTTCGACTGTCTTCCCATACAGCTGCTGCGGCGGAGATTGTTTGGGTTTTTCCCGTCCCAGGAGGGCCTGTATCAGGTCGTTTAGCTGGGTCGCGAAAGATGCATACGCACTCGCACTCACCTTGGACAATAACGATTGGCATGGTCGAGATCATCTTGGCAAGAGTCCGCATTTGCGAAGCATTGAGCGTAAGGGCTGGAGTAGTGATCGCTGGGAACGTCTCAGGTACGGCGAGCTCCTTGCGTTGCTCCGGTTCCAGGAACCACAGGAGACGTATGAATCGCGCATCCGTGACGTTGATCTCGCCGCGCAATGCCAACAGGATAAACTCATCCCGCGCCTTTTCCGAGTTTGTCAGTTCCTCCTTCCCGACGACACGCACTGCAGCCAGTTCCCCAGTGAGCGGACCCTTATCAAACTTGATGTCGGTGATGCGGCCCTTCACTCCGTCTGCGCGTCCTGTGAATTCTTGGCCTGCCGCGTTTGTCATGATGACTGAAGTCTAAACGAATTTATTTAATAAACATGCCTGTCAAGATATCCGGAGACGCACCTGATGGCTGCTGCGTACTCTCTTCTGATATCGGGCATTCTCCAGCTCCATGCCATCCGCCGTCAGCACCCCGCGAATGAAGTCTTTGGGATTTTCCTTGGGATTAAGGCCTACAAGTGCGTCTACTTGAAGCCTGAAATCTCCTAACAATGCCAATTCCTGTCGAACCCAGCTGAGCGAGATTCATGCTCTAGTGTAATAATCAACGTACCTTGTGCGCCAGATTTTTTGTGTTGACCTTGAGTGATCCATCGATTTCCTGAGCACAGGCGTCCGCCATCCTCGGGTTGTGAGTCAGTGGGAACAGGTCGCTGGAGAAGGCTTCTACATACATGGCTGAGATCCAGGCCCGTAAAGCCAATTCTCTCTCACTGAATTCATCCCCCCCGTACCACAGACGATTTATCTTCGAAAAACTGGCTTTGGAGGACAATCGCTTGCCAATCAGCTTGGATGGAGACCAAGGCTCTCGAGTCGAGAGGGAGAAGAGTGTCGATAAATCGACGCCGTCGCCAAAATGGGTTCCGATGTCGCGATGGATCTGCAGCGCGATAGACGCGATTCCGAAGCCTACGAAGATGGGTCCGCCGAGTAAAAGTTCAGCCAGAGCCGTATGTCTCGAGGATTGAGGATGGCAATCCACTGAAACTAAGAGGACTGCGTCGGAGGTCGAAAGCGCAAGCCTCTTGAGCCGGCCGTTGCGGGAGAGCTGCGTCGAGATTCCGACGTGACGGAGGGCCTTGAGTGGCTCGATCAAGGCAGGTGAAACCTTTGCTACGGAGACACGATTGACAGAGATGTCGCGCGGCGCAAGGCATAGTGGTAGAAGGTCCTGTGAAATCGACATGGAGAGAGCTGAAAGAGAGGAGAAAGCGATCTGAAAAAAGGAAAAATGACATTCAAATTCCGCCTTTACGGCATCATGATGGCATGATCTGAATGGTACATTAACTTTTAGTGACTGCTATTTGAGATTCTGCTACGGGGCGTGGAGGATCAGATAGTACCTGCTTATTTTCCCAAATTTACGGTACCCTATTCCTTTAATATTTGTTGTTCACAGGATGAATTCGCTTCGTGACCAAGTTGACAAGTTGTCGAGGACAGGGTGCAGTTTATCCTTGACCTCGCCGATCACCCGCTCAACGGTCAACAGCGTTGGCATTGGGTGCAACACTCGCCGAGTTGTTTAAGACGACGACCAAACGGCGGACCGTATATTCATTTCGAACTCCGACAGTTTGTGCTTGTGCCGAAAGCGCGGCCGGTTTGATAGTGGCACCAAGTCCCAAATTCATTGTCTCAGAAGGCCGGTTTCCACTCATCATCCAACTGATAATACTTATGAGTCTTATGTAATGTATCCACTTTGGAGTTTACCCAAAGACTGAGCCAGTATTTTGCTGAACTTCTCGTGTCCCGTGGAGTCAGCGTGCAATGTAGCTCATCTAATTTCGCCGTGAGTGTATGTAGAACTACGATAGAGGACCAGCAGCTAGGTAGAGCTACGAGGCGCTACGTAAAGGGTACCCTAGGACCAGGGTTTGCTGATGACCTCTACTACATTTCGATCCAGGGAATTCGAACTTTGGACTGTTCATTTTGGTTTTGCAACCGTGGGAATGTTCACTTATCTCGGCTAACATCGGCAAACGACAACTACGCAGTACGTCCTGCCCCCGTCCTCGCATTCGTACGTGCCACGGGCCGCCTTCCACGGTACGACTTGTGATGCCCCGTCTATTACTTCTCTCTCCTTTACTTTTCCTTTCTTTTTCTTATCTCACTTTCCCCTCGCACTCAGCATCTCAAACGAAAAACTTGATACGATATTATCCCTGCACACAATTACCTACAACACCCTCGGCACCTCTCCACCCACACCCTCTGGGCCCGCTTTCCCTCCCATGCACGCTATGACGCCAGCCATTTTTTACATAGACCCCCTGCCATAAAGTGCGACATGGGCCCTAAAGGGCTCGCAGCACTATAATGGAATGATGAATGAATGAATGAATGAACGCAGTACGTCCACGTAATAATCCGTGAAACTTGAGGGGTGGGGCCGACGCTTTGCGCGCGGCAGTAACGAGTACGTATTTCTTGAAAAGATTATAAAACCATCTCGCTGTTTCATGGTAAAGTACAACTAGGGCAACAAGTACTCCACACGAGAATTATCAACCAAACCAGCACCCCCCAAACACTGCTTGCGAAGGCCGCACAATCGCTGTTGTGCCCAACGTCAGCATTCCCTACTTCTTAGCACTCCCATGCAACTCTCCCACCCGGTGCTCAACGCGGCACGCCGCGCTCCAGCAGAGGGGAGGGGGGTAGTGGAAGAGGGGGTGAAAAAGAATGGGAAGAAAGAAAGGAGGAGGGTAGGGACCCCGAGCGAAGCGTAGAGGGCCTAGAGCTCTCGGTGCAGAAGGGGCCTTCGCCGAACAAGAGGAGGTGGGCGTGGGGCAGGGGCCTGCGAGATAAGCGAAGGATGCGACGGGGGCAGCGAACGCGTGTACGAGCAGGCCTCGGGGGAGAGGCGGCCGATGACGAGGTCGTCAGGGAGAGCGCCCCGCGAGGCGCGCAGGCTGGGCGAGGGGAAGGACTGGGCAAGGTAGCTGTTTCGCACTTAACAATTCCAATTCTTGGATAGAATAGGAGGTGCATATGCTCATCGACGCCGCGCGCCATGACCCTCAATTCACAAACCCATTCTCCTCAGCAGACTCGCGGTGCTGCGGCTCGGCACCAATGCAACGATGAATTCGTGCACGCCGAGGACATCAAGGAGTCGCGCTCATAGCGCGAAGGCACCAGCGCGGAAGGGGAAGCCAGGGGAAGGTTCGTGGTCGTCTGCGGCGTAGGAAACGGTGCGGAAGGTGTGGCTGCCGTTGGAGTACGGCGAACGGCGGTCGAGCCACGGTCGGGTGGGTGTGTAGATGTTTGGACGAGCACGGACACTGACGTTGATGCGGATGCCGGAGTTTGGAGCCGACTGTGGGCCAACACCTGAAATATACTGTAGTATTTAAATCAGTTCGAATGTCACAGGTCACAGGGCCCAAAATTTTCGAAAATTTTCGAACCTGTCACGGTCACTCAGGAGATTTTCGAAGGTTCAAAACCAGTCACAAAAACAGCAAAAAGGCCCTCAAAAACCGTTTTTCATGCCCGGGGCGCGTAGCAAGCGTATTTCGAGGTATTTCCGTGTTCGCAGCCTTCGAGTTCCCACTACATAGGGCTGCCACCCGTGCCGTGACGGCAACGGCCGTCGAATCGACGGCCGTTTTTCTTCTTCTCGAAGCCTTGACGGGACGGGACGGGTGACGGGACGGCCGTCACGGCCGTCTCGACGGGTAGAGTGGGAATTCAATTTTTACCCTGCCTTTTGACCTTGATGAGACATGAATTAAGACTGCAATGTCATGAGTTGAACCCCTGCCTACTAATACTGAAGTTTTCATCCTTCCAGCTGGAGAAACCGACCCAAACCTTGAGGTCGGACATCGGCAATCATTGTCGGGACTTGCCGAGAGCCTAACACCACCAATATATCGTCTGTCTGGAGGGAGCAAAGATGTAAGGTGAGCAGGAAAGGGTATCCCTTCTCAGCTGGAAGTCTCTGGGGACTGATTAATGGCGGACAATGTCAATTTGAAGCTAGATTCATATTACCCATTGAAACGGCCGTCACGCCCGTGGTTTGACGGGCCGTTCGTTGATGAAAAAAATGGCGGACGGGACGGGCACGGCACCCGTTCGACGGGTGCCGTCGAACCGTGGCCACGGCAACGGGCGGCAGCCCTATACATGCCAATTTTGACACGATCGAGCTGATGGATCCCTAAAATCCGTGTAATCTAGGCAATTTCTGAAGGTCTCAGAGCTAGTGTAGCTATTTTATTAGTGTGTGCACAAGGATCATCTCTCTAGAACCAGTGTTCCTCATGGACCGGCCGTCTAATTCTAACAGATTTTCGAAGTTTTTTGGATGTCACGGTCAAGTCACCCCATTTTCGAAACCCAAAGTTCGAATCTTGCGGTCACAGGTCACAGCCCAGGAGAAGTGATTTAAATACTACAGTACAAGCACAGAGTCGACAGCCCCAGAGATACGAGGGTGAAGCTCTGAAGCTGAACTAAGAATGCACCTTCACATCGCTTGGCCCTTCTTACCCACGAACCACCATCGCCGCCGCAACCAGTGACCCGAGCGCTCCACCGCGAGCACGTCGCCAGTGAACACAATACAACCGATGAAACGCGGGAAAAGAGCGCGCGCGTGAAAATGGAAATCCAACCATCAACACCACACACCACTAATCCAACACGCGCAAGTTCGGAGCTCCATGCAAAGTATATGCATGTGGCAATCCAGACGAATGTTGAAGCGAAAGCCAGGGCGATTGAGATGTGAGTTGCGCTCGCCAGCAAGCGCAGAGCTCGGGAAAACAAAGATGATGAAAACAATGGCACGTCCAATGCGCCGAGCTACGGTAGGCGGGATGGTCGAGGTTGAATTTGGCATTTCGACGTTTTGACATCGGCATTCCGTTGCCGTGATTCATGGAACTGATCAACCCCTATCTGAATTGAGCTTCGCTGGTCGCACTCAAAGGTGATTCATAACTTGAATAGATGGCGTGAAACCACCTGGAGTAGTTGTCCAAAGGTAGGCTCAACCCAGCGCAGCACCGATCCTGGGTTTTGATTCCACTCGATCAAAAACTGACAGCGAAGCGGAGAACGGAAGTTGCCGAGGCTGTTTTGAACTTCGCGAAATTTCATCTCAGCTCAAATTTCAAGATTGTCTTGGAACATAAATCGCACCACCTCTATGGTCGGAATACATTTCTGTTGAGTTTATATTTTTTAAGCAGCGCAGTCGACCACAATATAGGCATCAAGTTTCCCATCAATGCCCCTGTCCTATTTTGGAAGCACCGCGATTTCTGCACGAAGAGCACCGATACACACTTAATTTGAATAAATTTTGGCTATTAGGGAGAATACATACAACTATGCCCAAGAAGGCTCAAATGAAATTAGTTGCCCGAGTTTGGCAGAGGAATATTGGATCTGGGGATCTTTGCAAAGAATTTCGTCTGGTGTGGGTCCAGATTTGTGCTGTTCCAGAGGTTACGTGGCTAAGTAATCGCGTGAAGACTGGGAGGGACGGCATGGTCGTAGTAAAGGTGCAAAAGTGAAGTCAGCGCACTTCCGAAATAGGACAGGGGCACTGGCGGGATTTGGATAGCTTGTGAATTAGGACAGTTTGAGATATTCTACAGTTGTTAGGTGGCTCTCAGAGCTCTAGCAATGCTCTCTGGACCATTTCCTCCCCTTATTTGGCCACAGTCATAGAGGTGTTACCCGAGGTCACGGCAACGGAATGCCGATGTCAAAACGTCGAAATGCTTCAACCTCGACCATCCCGCCTACCGTACGCATAGCCGAGCCAATTTTTTCAGTTGCATTCATAAATTGAAAACGGCCTAAAAAGTCAACATACCTGTCGTGAAAAATCGAAACAAAATTTAACAAATGTTACCAGGGTTCTGGGACAGAATGGAGGTCATTCCTTTGCCTAATTGACTTGACTTGAGTCTACAGAGAGGTCTCGTCGCCCGTAGACATGCCAAGAATCCGAATGGGGACATGACTAAAGTTTCGGTGATACCTGAGTAAGAGGCATCTACCCTCCCCTCGTAAAATCGAACTGTCACTCTGGAAAAAGTGATGGATAAGGGTTCCTCAAAACAATCCTGAAATAAAAAGTATCAGTCGCAAAATAAGTAATCCTTGAACCGTACCTGAAATGTAAAGAATTGGTGTAACTGAACCAGCAGCTGAGACGGATCAGATTGGGATGCGATTCTGAGGTCCCAAAGTTTCCCGTTTTGGGCGCTGCATCTGTGCTCTAGAAACTGCTCAGGAAACGATTAGTTTCAGGAGCAGTATCAGGCAAACTGAAATGTAAGGTCTTGTACTGTTCCATTTCGTTCAATTCGTAAGGTCACAGGTCACACACCCTAAAATCTACGAAAATTTTCGTAAGTCACAGCGTCACAAAGGGTTCATACGAAAGGTTTCCCCCTGTTCATCCTCAAAAAGTCGCTCTGGGCGGCCCTGCGGGGCTTTTTATACGAAAATTTTCGTAGGTCACACGGGTCATAGGGCCCCATACGAAAGACAAAATTCGTAAGGCGTGTCACACCCCAAATCGGCTTACGAATTGAACAAAATGGCACAGTATTGTGAAAAACGTGAAGTTTTTTGGCGGCTAAAACCGATCCCGAAACCTTTGATTTCAGGCCCGGATCACCGGCCCGTAGGTCGGATCATCGGCCCGCGCCTCGGATCATCGGCCCACGTTCAGCCCGGCTTTCCGGCCCTCAGACAAAAGGTTTCGGGATCGGTTTTAGGCGCTGAAAAACTTCATGTTTTTCACGGTGCAAGACCTTACATTTCAGTTTGCCTGATGCTGCTCCTGAAACTAATTGTTTCCTGAGCAGTTTCTAGAGCACAGATGCAGCGCCCAAAACGGGAAACTTTGGGACCTCAGAATCGCATCCCAATCTAATCCGTCTCAGCTGCTGGTTCAGTTACATCAATTCTTTACATTTCAGGTACGGTTCAAGGATTACTTATTTTGCTACTGATACTTTTGATTCCAGGATCGTTTTGAGGAACCCTTATCCATCACTTTTTCCAGAGTGTGTTTAGTTGCGTTGCATACCCTACTTACGTCATGCATGACACATCATTGAATCTGAATCTGAGGGTGGTATCGGGATTCCACAGAATTTTTTGTTTTCTCCGGAACCTCTCAATTTTGAGGACGTAGAAAATTTTGGAATAAATCACTCCTCAAACTCGAAATTGTGCAGGGGAAACACTGCCCGGTTGAACTTACTGTAACAAGCTCGTAGTATCGGGGACATCATTGATGATCGGCAAGTTGCGGCACTTTTATTGCGATTTATTTTCCGTATTTCACCCCACCGCCATTTAGTATCAGGCCAAAATTATTACCGCAATAAAAAAAAAGTGGGTGTAGACGCGTGACTTCGAATTAAATGAAACGGTACAGTATACGCAGCGGATTCAAGTTGATACTTGGCGCAGGACGACCTGTTCCATCTGCCATGCCGTCGCCCTATGGCCCAGGACCTACACGCACTTTATGTACGCCGCCGTGCCACCCACGTTCAGACTTTGTTGAGGGTGTTTCTTATATTCATTTCAACCGCCATGTACTAATTGCGCAACAGGAATATCCCGGAAGGTTGGACTGATGCCTGAACGTCTCCGAACCACCGGTTGGAGACTGACTCACTCCAACAGCAACCACATATGCGTTCTGTGTCCAGGTACCGTTTGCCAGAACAGCAAAATCGCCCTAGTTTTCCACAGAGAGGAAAATCAGGTCTGGGAGCCCCCACTTACTTCGTCACTTCGTAGCATTGCGGGAGTTCGTCACATAGGAAGCAAGTTCGTCAGCTCCCAAAGCAAGCTTGTCACTTGCCTATCTAGGTCTTGTCAATGAGAAAGCTCGTCAGATTGTCGCAGGTCGATAACTTTGCTCAACCACCGCTGACATCACAGGAATCTGATGGGTAGGTGAACCGTGGGAGGCGTTTGTGACGCAGGTCACACACACTCGCTTTGCCCTCCACACCTAGAACGCCGACACCAAGGCAACTTCTGAGAAATTCTAAGTATTACAAGACATGTAATACAAACTTCTGCCTGTTCATAATTTCTTAGGTACTAAGGTAGGCGAGCCCCATTGCATGTGACTATTTACTGTAATCCAAATAAAAACCGAACACTGTATTCTGGCAGTGTAGGCTTAGCCGATTAATAATGTCAGCGAGACACTGTGCCCTCTGTCCCTTTTTTTTTTTTTTGGTTCCATGTTTTATTTCCTCTGTGCCTAAGGCATATGGTAGAAATAAACTATCTGCTGTATGTCGCTGCCCATGTAAGTATAGTAAATCTGATCAGTAAGGTAAAACTACTCGACGGCGTGCAACTCGTGACAAGACGAGTGCGTAGCGGGGTATCCGCAGTGGTATACGGCCGAAGCCTCTACATTTGTAGATGATGGGTGTAGTCCGTGGGGTCCGTAAGGTCCACAATAAGTAACAGTAAGAAAGATAAAGGGAATCTACTTGTCGGGTCGTTCCAGCGGCTTGAAGTCTCCGAATACAGAGTGGAACCGTAGGGTGCGTTGAATGAAAGTGAAAAGGTCGGGAAGCAGATCGGGGTCGGTGAGCAGGTGTTTAAGGTGAGCTGCACGTCTGTTAGCGGCACGCAACTGCCGTCGGGCGCCAGAGTGCGCCGGGCAGAACAAAAGGTAGTGCTCCACTGTCTCGGCATGTTGGTCGCAGCATGGGCATATAGGAGTGGGGGACTTCTTCAGACGGTGCAGGTGAGCGGCGAGAGGAGCGTGGTGGGAGCGGAGCTGGAAGAGGAGGGAGGCGTGCTTGCGCGGGATGCCCTCTGTCCCTAACGCCTCCATCCCGTTGTCCGAAGAAGCACACATTCGCAGGACACACACACATCGCACACAGGGCAAAGGCGGAATGTAGGATAACTTGATAAGGGTGTGTAATTCCCGGTGGAAACCCCCAAAGTGGGAAAGGAACCGCGTCTGAGGAAGCTAGCAGCGATCTAGCACTAACACGCTAGCGTCGTCGGGAGGGTGATGCTGCACACACTCAAGTTTGAAAGTTTGATCCTTTCCCGTCCATCGGCTTTGGCGCTGTCCTCAAGTTGGGCCCCTCGATTCACACTAAACATAAAATCTAACCGAGCCATTGAGATCGGGCAACAGTTTGAGGTGATCACTATCACTCCGAGCTCTTGTTGATAAAATGAAACCCCAGACGCGATTGAATATATTTCTACAAGTCGTTCGCACATACAGAATATCTACGAGTCACCATGGGCAATATATTAGAAGTTGTCAATGCCCCCTGTATGCCGTTCCAAATGCACTTTTATTATTCCCCCTCTTTTTTCAACTTTCCCCCTCTTTTCTTGAGAATTTTCGAAAATCCCCCGTCTTATTTTCAACATTTGAGACCTGAAAAGAGTGGAGGATTTCTCTCAATTTTCCCTCTCTTTTATCGCAACTTCGAAATCCCCCTTCTTTTCCGGTTGCAATCCCCCCCCCTCTTTTTTCGGAGGTAAAATTTTTTATTGCACAAATGGAGGTCCATAGCTATCTAAAGACAGGGCAGATGCTCAGTTAACTCCCAATTGTACTAGATACGACGAGAACTCTGAGAAGGGCCCAAGGGGTACACAGATAACAATGTCACGTGGATCCTCCGGAAAAGGAAATTTCTGAGCTAGGGCCAAGCGAAGTACTCGGCACCCAAGGAGCGGCAAGATCTGAATGTTTCACCAGCATACACGTCGAAAACTGAGCATTCCGCTCACATTCCAAGGAGGTCGCATTGTCGCTAATTAGTGTGCATATCCTTGATCCCGTCAAAGTTGCCGTGATCGCGGCATCACGGCATCAGGTGGTTCAATATTTCATAGTTGAGATTTTCTAGCTAGCAAGAATGAAACATATATAAAATTTTTCACATAACATTTGGTACTCCGGCTCGTGCATGTGACCGGACTGAACCAAAAGAGGCGGCATCGGACGCAGGACCATGATGATCCGACATCTGCCGGTGCCATTTTGGAGATGTTTAATTCCGGCGCGCAAGGTCCCGGAATACAGAAGTGCCATCCAAGGAGCTGCCACTGGTCGGCCCTCAGCTCCAACACTTGAAGCTTCCTTTTGGGTTCTTGCTGTGGGCTTAAGTAGTATTTCCTTTTTTGGAAATACACAGGCATCATGTACTTGCGCATCCCCGTCGTATTTAACACAATTGACAGCCAACTGTGAATCGTACCTGTAGTCAGATAGCAATGGGCCTCTATTTGTGCAATAAAAAAATTTGCCTTGAAAAAAGAGGGGGGAAAATTTGCGGCCTGAAAAAGAGGGGGGGATTTCGAAGTTGCGATAAAAGAGGGGGAAAACCGAGAAAAATCCCCCACTCTTTTTGGGCCTCAAATGTTGGAAGTAAGAGGGGGGAATTTCGAAAGCTCTCAAAAAAAGAGGGAGAAAGTTGAAAAAAGAGGGGGAATAATAAAAGTGCATTTGGAACGGCATACCCCCTGGACTCAATAGTTTACCACAAATTGGAATCTTATGGATACAGGTAGATGTGAATATGGACATTTCATTGCATTAAAAATAAGACTACACTGCGTATATATCAATATTCCCTAGACGGCAACATGCAGCAACTACGAAAAATTGGTTAGGTCAATGGGTAAAACACGAACCGTGGGAAACAACTGACAAGAAGCTGGTGTAACATAGTCAGCGATAGCATTTGTGTTAGTTTGACAAGAGACTTACCTGGTAGGTGACTGGAGGCACGGCAGTACTGGGGGATCACCAGGATTCGTGCTCCTTCTTATATTCTGGACTTTTGGCGAAGTTGCACTTTGATCTGACGAACTTTCCAAAACTCGTGACGAACTTGCGCAAGCATCTGACGAACATAAACACTTTCTTGCACAAGCGGGACAATCTGACGATGTTTCCTCCGCTTAGACATCATCCTACGAGCTTGCCCCATCAAATGACGAAGATCCGCCATCAACTGACCAAGTTGCACATCCTACTTACGAAGTGACGAAGTACACTACGACTCCTCAAAAATGGACGTGCGCTAATTCTCGCATCATGCGTCATATTATGGGCCATCCAGAAATTGCGGCGATGGTCGGATTGCCGACAAAGGTCATATACGAGCCTGGTAAGTTCAACACGAGTAACTTGTTTGGGTTATTCAACGGGTCTTAGGTACCGTAATTCCGTATCCAGCGTCTCCAGCGCACGGAGAAACACAGGATGACCAGAATCCCTGGCTGGGAAGTCAAAATCGACCAGGTTTCCCATGACAATCGAGGGACTCCAGCGGACGTCAAAGGGACTTGTTACTTGCACCGGGGACAGAGTGCTAATTGGTCAAAATGTCATTGTTCGCCGGGAAGGGGTACATCAATCAATTCAAATTCATTTGCCAACACCGTCTGAGGGTAGATATTCTCCGCTGGCCTTCGCGACCATCCCCGAGATACTTGTACCGGCGACACTTTACCCTCAACAGCTCCCATGTTCGCATCACCGTCCAACTGTTCGCGATTGAACCCGTCTTGCATAAGACACTCCATATGCCAGTCCTCACCCGTACAGACGAGCTTGTAGTGCTCATCTCTGAGGTACTCTATCCGAAGTTATCTTAGTCCCTGAATGAACTTGCACCTCAGGACATCGAATGCAGCGTGAATTTCCAGCATGATTGCTACTTCGGGAAATGCGGACCTCACAAGGCAACTCCTTGGCGCAAATCAATGAACATGGGTCGATAATTTTATTCTCTATTTGAATAACAAAAGCTCTTCTACAATATTACTCGTAGAGTCGTAGGATTCATCTCCGTACTTGAAAATTTCTTGTGAAACGACATATGGCGCCCACTTTCAAAATTACCTTGTGAGCGGTGACCCAGGTTCATGCAACGAATTGAGGAAATCAGAATCCGAAAGCACATTCTGTGCTTCTGCTGACACTCCTTCATCACTCTGGACAGTGTCGCTACTAACATAAGTTCATGATTAGGCAGAAACAGCATTGAAAATAGTTGAGTTAGATTTGTCGACAACTCGAAAGGCACTGTAAGGGCTAAGTATAGTTCGTTTGACGGATGCCCCAAGAGATTCATTGCGTTGACAAAAGCTAGTACAACGATGCCATCTGGGAGAGTGGTGAGTTGATACATAAAGCATATTGGCGGCCGGGCATCGAGAATATGTGGGGACCTACGTAGGATCGACCACCGGTCGACATCGATGACACCGTCCGGATTTGCTGTCAGCCGGACCACCTAGATTTGACCGCGATTTGATAGTTGATTTGATCCTCGGGCAACGTAGCCGAAGCCAATGTTGACCCAAGGTCGCTGATCAAACGGTGTTGTACACTAAATCTACTCAGGCCTTATGATGACCCTGGTTTATACCTTGGGACCCTAGCCCCCGTGCCGGACAAAATTTTGCGATTTTGGACCAAAAACCCAGGTTCTGGCCGGACACAAATGAGGCCTCCATGCCGGAGAACCTAGGTCCTGTCCGGACAAAAAGTCGGGTCTTCGTCAATGTTGAGCCAATATAATATATTTTGGGGTCCTTTTTTGGCCAAGAAATAATCACACTCCAAACCGTTGTTGATTTAAGGCTTTAATTGATGCGCCGGGAAAAAAATCAGCATTTTAGGGCCATGAGAACGCAAATTTTACCCTTTTGAGAGCCTCGGCTAGGTCCTGTCCGGACAAAAATCGTCCTCTCGAGACAAAATCTGTCCGGACAAATTTGGGCCCATCGGGGCCGGTCGGGCTAGCCTCCCAAGCCATAAACCAGGGTCCTTTCTTATGCGAAACACTTCCTGGAAGAGGGAAGTGTTTCGCCTTGCTCTTGAACGCTTCGCTCAGAAGCGAAAACTAGGCAAAGATTAACTCCATCGTATAACAGCACATGAGTACTTACCAACTCGGAGGTCCCAGGATGACTTGAGCCAGAGCCCGAAAGTCGACATCCGCTGAACGCGCTCATGCTCTGGTTCGCCGACCGTTGCGTGCTGAGACGGTCGCAAACGCCGGCGGGGGCGGCGTCGACTTCTCCGTGACGGGCATTGCTGGCAATGTCTTCCACCGCCCGCAGCCGTTCACTCAACGCGTCCCGCTGCTGCAGTTGCTGCTGCTGTACAACAGGACTGCCGCCCGCCCCTGCCCCTGGCCTCGCGCTCGGGCTCGTGCTGGCCGGACTCGTTGTCGTTGTCGTAGGCGCGCCCAAACTAACCGCACTCCCCGACTCCTTCCTCAGCATCAGGCTGCTCCTCTTGTCCTGCGGCGGAAGCGGCTGCCCAAACACCCCATGCTTCCCAGCACGCGCGGCGACGGGAAATACACCGGCCCCGGGTGGCTCCGCACGAGCGGCGAGCGCGACATCGGTACGCCCGCAGCGTCCTTAGCTCCCGCAGCGCCGGTGCCCGGTGAAGCGAGCATCTCCCCGCCCATGAAGTCCCGCTCCTTCGCCGCAACCGCAAGCGCGGGCTGCGATGCATTCAGCGCCGCGACGTCGCTGAGCGGCTTTGGCTTGATCGGCGGTCGGCTCGAGCTTACGACGCTGTTCTCACTCTGGTTTTTTCGCTCGGCTGGTGCGACGGCTTTGACTTGGATTGTATGAGGGTGGAGTGCGCGAGATTCGTGTGCGAGCTGGCACCCGCGTGGCTCCCGCCGAGGGAAGATATGCTCGAGAGCGTACTCCCCGGACGGCGGGGCGCGACGAGCGTCGCCAGCGGTGCGTTGTCTCCGAATCGGACTCGGATTCCGAGTCTGACGCAGGTGACGTGGCGGCGGGCGGAGGCTGTTTCGCTCCCACATGGGCGCCGGGAAGATTGCTGCGTGAGTCGGTTCCCTGTAAAAGACCGTAATGTCAGCGATAGTAGGGATAAAGCAGAAGATACGGGCGAGAGAACAATTAGAGCAAAGGAACGACACTCACCCGCCGTGACACCTGCTCGCCCGGGATCGCACTCCACGCGGCAGACCCAGGCGCATACACCCCCAAACTCGACTGACTCCTCGATGGCCGCATCTACCTCTCCCTCGCATACGACAGTTCCGACTTGGCGCCATCCCCCGCCCCGCTCTTCACGACCCGCTTCACACTCTTCCCCGCAAAGTCACTCCCGTCCTCCTCTTCGGACTGAGACTGAGTCTGCGACTCTTCCTCGGAATGCCCACGATTCTGTGCCGGCTCTGCTTCTTCTTTTTCTCCTCGCCCGGGCTCCTCTTCCTGGTCGTGTTCGCGTCAATCAGCCTCGACGACACACCAGTGAAAGGAAATAAGTGCGTACCTCGCGGGCTGGTATTTCTTCGCCGGCGTCGTCTTCGGGGGCAGCATCGGCGCGGGCGTTCTCTGCGGTATCTGCTGCTTCCGCTTCGGTGGCGTCTGACCCTGCTGCTGATTTGACCGCTCGTATTGCGCGTGGCTTTGATTTGGCTGACTTCGATTGCCGAGATTGGACATCGCCGGCCTAGGAATCGGCGCCCTCGCTCTGCCGTGCATGCACCTCGCGGAACGCAGCGAGGCGGAAGACGCGTCGCTCCCGCCTGTGGAAGGAAAGGTGGTCGTGAGTTAGTCGTTTGTGGTTTTCCAGGAGAGCAAAAGAAAGAGGCGAGCTACCAATCGCGCGCAGCAAGACCCAAGCTCCGGCTTGGGTTTGAGTGCTCGTCGTACACTGCGCCGACATCGATATTCAAACCCATCGGCGCGCTGCACCACGAAGATAGCGCGCGCACTCTCGTGTCCGTCCTGAGCTCAATGCTCCCCACGCACACACCGCCGCGGTACACATCCCCCCTTTGCACCCGCAGCCCTCCTGTCGCCTACGCTTCCCGTCAGCGCACCACCGCACATTCGGGCGAACGGTCATCGCTCGCTCGCTCCATCCCCTCCCTTCCCCCGCAAACAAGAAGGAAAGAAAAAAAAGCGCAAAAGAAACACACCTCTCGGCCTTGACTTCCTCGGCGCCTCGCCCCCAAACCTAAGTCATCCGCCGATGCCGCCCCCCGCAAGCGCGCGGACGCATCATCGAGCGACGACAGGTTAATCGCCGTTAGCTGCGCATTTCCACCTCTGTCAGGTTTCACATTTACTGGAGAGTTGTCCGCGCCGCTGAGATTCGAATTCGAGGCGTTCGGCGCGTTCGCCGCCCTGCCCTCCGGCCCCTCCCCGACCCCCGCGTGTCGAAACGCCCGCAAACCGGAGTCGTTTTCGTTCTTCTTCTCTACATCGCGTTTCCCCTCCCTTCCCGCGCGTCCGCGTCCAAAACGCAAACTTTTTTCCGCTCGCGCACGCCATCTCGACCGTCTTTGACGTCGTAGAGGTGGTGGGGCTCACGGTCGGTGCCAACGGGCTCCCGCCGCGTGTACGTACGATGGCGACACATGCGTGTGCGTTTGAGAGGGCGGGCGACTGCGCGTGCTCGGGGAGCCAGCCACATACCGGGCTCGGCGAGCTCGACGAACCGGCGCAAGAGGAGCTGGAGGGGTGAAAGATCAGAGGAGGTGCTGAGGCGGCTGAGATACGGGTATGGTGGGCGGCGCTGGTTGTCCAGCGCCACTACTGCCGTCGAGGGTGCGGTGTTGCCGAGCTCGTTGCGACTTCTGTGGTAAGTGTTATTTTAGAGGAAATGGGAAGGAAGAGAGTACGGGCGTACCTCTTTCGTCCGAAAAAGCACACACAGCGCTCCTGCCCCTCCATCTCGCGGATTAGGGCATGGATCGCCGCCGTACGCGAGTAATCCGCTGCCATTCGGGCTCGACGGGCCAGCACCAGAGGAGAAGAACTAAGAGACGTATTCGGCGGTGGGCGACGACGCGGAGGACGCGGGGTCAAAGTCCAGTGACGTTGAGAGCGCTATGTGCGAGGAAGTAGCGGGCTCGGAGGAGGCGTTTTTGTGGTTGTTGCTGCTCGCGAATAGGCCGGGGCGTCGCGGGTGCGTATTTCGAATTCTATGGGACTATTTCGGTGCTAATGGTCCTGGGAACGGTATCGTCGGGTGGGTATGCGTGGGGTTGCGTGCCTATACAACGTGGAGATGGAGAGAGGAGGACAGGGGAAAAAATAGTAATCAATTAAGTAGTGACGTCGAAGCGGTCGATTCGGGACCCATTCCGTGCACTTCGCGCGGAGGAACGGAGCGTGGAGTCCCGCCTCAGGCTGCCTGACCGTCCCGCCTGCAGGGCCCAGGAGGTACAGAACAACACAAAGAGGCTGCGATGGATCAAGGAACAAAGTAAACAATGCACAAACACTAACGGCATATTACCTCTCTGATTGGCTGCTAATGGATTTAGTGGTTCGTTTTGGTTAGGTACACTTTTCTAAGTACTGTGAAACAGTACGCGAATGCGCACCTTGCGCCTCAAGCTCTGGCAGACCTCTGCGCCGTGTCTTGAGATATCGCTGTTGGGAGCGGTGGAGTTAATTTGATTCTTTCAAGTTCATAGTGAAATAATCGTTGCTGTCAAGCCCACCAGTGAAAATGGGTCATGCCGGGATCTGCTCCGAACGTGCGAGATCTGCTGGGCTTCTCTGAGGATTTGGCAGCATATCCGAGCATCTTTTCTGGACTCCCGCAATGCTCAGATCTGCGCACTCCGACTTCGTGGATGCTGAGGTCTGTTCTGGACTTTCTGGTTTGGCTGCTGAAATTCAATGGATACTACATCAAATCCCAATATTGTGACTCTCGCTCACCTGCCCGCTGTTGTACGCAAATGCGCTGGGAGATAAGGGGACACGGGAGGCGGGGGAAGGCTGGCCAAGGGTGTTCAATTGTGCAAGACGAGGTGTTGGCGCGGCCAGAAAGAAAGAGAGGAAGCACGGCACAACCACGTCATTGATTCACAACGCCGTGCTATAGTATTGTACTGTACTATTTCGACCATTTGTTCAGCTAGTTCAATGACGCGTTTGGTCAGCCATATCTGGTCTCTTATTTGGCGTCCAGGTACAAACCCGGCTTGGTTTGGGTGTATTAGGTCTGGGGCTACTTTAGCCAGTTTAATGGTGAGTGCTTCAAGTTTTGTGAACACTTTATAGTCCGAGTTACTTAAATAAGGAGTGATATTGGCCGGTAGTTCGATATAAGTATCAGCCCTGTCATTTTTCTTATACAGTGGACACATCCAGCTCTCGGAGAATCCTGTATCGGGCACCACTGTACCATAGGTTTTAATGTCATTGTACACCGGGCCCCCCCTTGATGGCACAGATGTCGTACTCGTAAAATTGCATTATGTCTGCAATTTCTGTGCCTGCGGTGAACGATATGCACGGGCGCCGCATTCCTTCATCACAGTCATCACCGATGCACTCGATGACAAAACACGGAACCTTGGCTTACAAACAAAGCGAAGTATGAGCTTAAGTGTTTGTAGCGTCTGTCTACGAGAGACTGGCCTTGGCTACCGTGAGGAACCAGAGGAAGTACCATTCCGAAATCTGGGCGCCATTGATCCACAGCCCGATGAGCGCGTCATTACCTTCGATGACATGTCTGTGTCGCATCGGCTATGCATTAGTCTGTAAAGGTCTTACATGGGGATTACTAATCCCCATGTAAGACCAACTGCCAATGATTCAGGGCAGTTTCCATAGCAAGCTTGGATCAACGTACGGAGGTTCGTCATTGTACCCAGCAAAACTCTTGGCAAAACTTAGCAGGCGAGGTTCGGACAGAGACTCTGTCCGAACCTCGCCTGCCAGAGTTAGCCGAGTGGCGTGCCAAAATGGCTTGCGCCGCTTAGCGGAGTTTGAATTGGCTGGGGCGGGCGGGTGTGGCGTGGCTTGCGGCGTGGGTTGACTTGTGCTCGGCTACACTACGCAGTTCCACTGTAACTATTTCCTTCATTTCTCAATATTGGTGCCCCGTGAGCCTCTCCCGTCTCCACTGTTATCTTCACAACACCCGGATCATCCCCATCAGCAAAACCTGATTTTCAGGGCGCCTACGTACTGTTACGTAGCGCTATGTAGGCGGCTGTAGTGAAGGTCCCCGTTTACGTAGAACGTCGTAGATAACGAGAACTACGTAACGGTACACAGCACTACACGCAACTACAGCAAAAATCTAGTCTAGTTTTAGTTGCTGTGTGTTAGCCGTAGGTCGCCCTTCGGCGATATCAGACGTCACATGAGCGCCAAACAACACCCTCTTTTCTACTACATCCCAGCGATGCACGCGCCAACGCGCGGCTTTGTGCCTGTTCTCTTGCTTATTTCACTCAAAGCATTACACAAGGGCTTTGCCTTCAAGTTCTACTCCCTACCCGGCTTTACATTGGCCTGCAAAATCCTCCTGAGATCCCTCCCCCATTTTGACCCGCACCACTACCAAAATCAACGGAATTTGCAAAGTTTTCGATAGCGACGACCTGGCAGTAGTTACACCAACTCACCTGGGGAAGATAACCTACCTTTTCCCATCAATCCTCGCCATAATTGCCATTTCATCTGGTATTGCTTGGGTATTGCAGTCCCCTGAGAGCATTTTTTGGTCCAGAACAGTCAAAAGGCCTGTTAGAAAGTATATTGTTGAATTGTATCAACTGTAAATCACCCAGGGGACGCTTGATACTGTCCCTGGGGAGCTGGCTGCGCACGGGTGCAGGGGGGCCTAATGAGCCGTAGAAGGCGGCTGAACATGTGTCGCTGGGGTTTTGGGATGATCACAGATGATACCAACATCGAATTGAGGCATGGGACTGGGGAGAAGACGCGACTGGACGCGACGTAGAGCACAGAACGGAAATTGACGGAAAGTGTCACGCGTGACCGTCCGCTTTGGGACTGTCCTAATCCGGAAGCCTGACCTACGGCTTTTGATGCGCGAGTGGAATCAGACCATATATCAGGTTCTTTTTTGTCTTTTTTTTTTTCAGAAAAACGAATCTGATCATTTGGTCTGACTAGGGAGACTAGCAAAAATCAGGTTTTGCTGATGCCGGCCGTCGTTGTTGAGCGCGCCGGCGATATTTCAACCAGTCACCTCTACTGGCCGCCGTTATTGACTGTGCCGGCGACATTTCACTCTCTGCCATTGTCAATTCTCTTACTCTCAATCTCCCGCTGCTCCTCCGAGTCCTCGGGCAACAAAACATCAAATTTGGCCACGCAGAGTACAGGATGTCTGTATAACAGCGCGCCGGATTGAAGCCAAATCAGTCATACGCATTGTTACTTGGTGCGAGTGCGAAGGCGTTTACTCCACACCTTCCCAGTCGACTGTGGAGCGGGAGTTTCATGCTCCTTCGTCGGTTTCGTCGCCTTTCGACTCCGTTTCTGCGGTTTCTCGCCCTCTATCTCGATGTCTGGTTTCCGCTTCAAATGGACCAAAATCGGGGTTGTTGACGAGCCTGAGGACTTCGCTTCGCGGGAGAATGTGGGGGGCCGAAATTCTGGGTCATAAAAAATGTGAGCATTGTTGAAATTGAGGACGTTGGATCCGCTGGGATCAATTCTACCTGTAGACTCGGGTAGAATGTCGGGTAGAATAGCACAGCCCTCGATCAAAAGTGGTGTGATTGATGGCGGCTAGAATTGATGCGCAAGTCGGCTCCACCCCGGCAACATAAGTACAAGAGTTGAGAACAATTCCTCGCAATTCAGAGTGCAAGGGTTTAATAAATAAAGCTGCTATTGATGGCACAGTAATCGGATCAGAGGCTACTGAAAAGCAGAAAACAATAGATACCATTGCTCGAATGTGAGCATCTGAATATCCTGAGCGGCATTTGGCGGCATCACGGAGGAATCGTGCTTGCTTGGTCGGGATTCGTTTTACAACGTTTGCAAGGTGGGGCGGACATTGGAGCTTTGCAGAGAATTCTACAATGACCTCACAGCAGTCCAGGAGCCAGGATCTTCCAATATGGTGAGCGGAAGGCGGTTGCAGGAGTGCGGGATGCCGTGGAAGCCGACCTTAGCAGCCGCACAACATCAATCTACGCGAATGCGGGATTCCCCGCCAGATGTGATACGCGGTGCCGATTCTACGCGATTCCACACAGAGAGAATTGATCCCAGCGGATCCGACCTTCTGAATTGAGCATTTGTTTGACCAATTCGCCGCTGTTGACATTTGACAGCGGCAGTGCTGCAAACATCGCAGCCAATGCTGCGGGACCATCGTTGGAGCATCGAACGACGCGACCGGTGAGGATGTCGTCCAATGTATCACCATTCAGGTTGAATGGCTCGCCTAGTTCTTTCTGTACTGCCAGCATCTGCAGGAGGGCGGAGCCAACTCCCATCACCCTGTCATTCCGTACTTCGTCCGGCAGCTCGACAAGACTCTCGTGGCTGAGCAAACTAGTGAGTGGACGAATGAGCACCTCTTCCAGTTCTGGTGTCGGCACCAAGCTGATTGCGGACATCCAATGAGCAAGGAGTCGGCGCCATTGAGTCGGCTTCTGCCCTCGAAAGTACTGCTTGAAGTGTGCAACAACTGGGTGGGCCGTATCAAAGGTAGCCAGAATTCTCGCCACATGAGGAATGGCTTCGTTGAATACTTCAGTAAGTTCGGGATTTTTGTGCTCGGGGTGGTCTGGGAACAAGTAGAATGGCAGCCGAATCTTCCCGAGCTAATTAAACATATCATTCAGCAAAGAACGAAACTTATGCAGAAATGCAAACCTGTTCGGCTGTCAGATCAATGTTCTCTATCTCTTCACAAAATTCGCGTCCGAGGGAGAACTTTCGGAGAAGTTCAGGTGGCAAGAGGGAATCCGCAGACCGATAAACGGTGCCATCAGTGCATTCAAACCACTGGAATTCGTATTCCCGATGCTTTGAAGCATTCTTGTGACGTTTAATAAACTTGGCCGGGTACCAAAGCACACCTGGAGCCTTCCAGTCCGGGGCATTAGGATCTGGGACCATTACGGTCCTCCCTGGCCATAGGCTGGAATGACGTCAGAGCAGGTTGAAAATTAAGAAGGAACATACATTTCAGCCAGAGGATCCACGTTCTTGTCCACATTTAGACAGTATTTGCAGACGAAGTGAACATCGTCTGCATCCCAATCGACCCCAGACGGAAGACACGCTATGTGCGACCAATTCCGGCACCGTTCACATTGTACCTCCTCAAATACGCCATCACCATCAGGGTTCTGCATCCCGCAGCCATGGCACAACACCGGGCATGCCGTCTGCGAATCAGTCTCTGCAAAGCTTCGTTCGTGATCCATTTCCGGCGTGCCGGGTCCGGGCGAAGCTGGCGGACTTTCATCAGGGGTATAAAAGCGATCTTGTGACCCCGGCAGAGGCGGAAATGCAGACGGCTTGTCAGATGTTTTGACGGGTGAAGCAATGGAGTCGATTAGCATCTGCGACTTGGGCGTGCAGGCCGGCGCTTCGCGCGGCAGAAACGATTACTTATTTTTTTCCCTTTGATTTCCGTCTGTGACTCTACACTTTTCTTCATCGATCAACAAAACTTCGATTTGGCCTACCAGTGACAGGCATCTTGAACTGGGCAGACACCGTACAACGTGGTTGAAACGAATCAAAACTTGGGGGTATGGGCCATTGCTGCGCATGGCATTTACGAGTACTTCTGTAAGTGCCGAACATGCCGAGGCTTCCCGAGATCAGGCTTGCCAAACAATGTGCCGATTTTGCTCTTTTGCTTTGCACAACCACCTGCCAAAGTAAGGTGGAGCAGCCTTGCATAGCTCGGTAGTTTAGGGAACTGTGAACAAAAACACATATAATTCAAGTCGTGATAATGTAAGCAGGAGCGGAGAGAGCAAAAGTGAATTCTGTTACATAAGATTTTCCCAGGACCGCCACTATTTCATCACATCGCGTTTGTGATATTTAGGATAAAAGATGTTCCGGCTAATGAAATTTTTAAAGCGATCACAAAAACGTTACGATTTTGGGGACAGCCACTAAATTTGCTTCATTCGAAAAAAGCGACCGCTAAGAGCAGAGGTCCGAAAATGGCCCTCCACGATTATTAAGAACGATTACATAAGTACTCGTAATCAAGGTAAGGCCCCGAGTCCCTACTCTATGAGCTGCACAAGTTAGACTTCAAGTTGTTGTACCCGGCACATATGCTTTGTTGCTGAGTATTGAGAAAACACCGGTGTGGACGACGATAAAAAGTATGTTGTTTAGACCAAAAGAACGTATTTTATATTTCAAGCTTCAAGCTGCTCTGCGGAAACTGCCAAGATTCAAGAAATCAAACGACGAGCAGAAAAGGAGGGGAATGAGCCGAACGGGCTGGGTCCACAAAAAGCTCCTGGTCGTGACACTGGAGTGCGACACAGCCTACTACACCAATTCTTACAATAGGGATCGAGGGCAAGCTGAAGTCAAAAGACATCATACTGTTCCATTTCGTTCAATTCGTAAGGTCACAGGTCACACACCCTAAAATCTACGAAAATTTTCGTAAGTCACAGCGTCACAAAGGGTTCATACGAAAGGTTTCCCCCTGTTCATCCTCAAAAAGTCGCTCTGGGCGGCCCTGCGGGGCTTTTTATACGAAGATTTTCGTAGGTCACACGGGTCATAGGGCCCCATACGAAAGACAAAATTCGTAAGGCGTGTCACACCCCAAATCGGCTTACGAATTGAACAAAATGGCACAGTACCTATTAATTTCTTTCCTTTTTTCGCTGTCGGTGCGCATGGTGCACTTCAATGGCCTACACAATTGAAATTGAAACTCCAAGATGAAGAATGAAAAAAATCCTCTCATGATCGATCTCCAGCCCACGAGCGATCCAGAATGAGAGGAGAGAAAGAGGGCATGGCGCATTACGCATCGAGATGACACGCTGCTGACAGACGTCCATGCAAGCATCGTCCCGTCTTGTGCGCCTGAACGCATACCATTGTATCCCCGAATCGCAGCGAAGGGTGCTGCAGAACAATCCATCATTGGCTTTCGCTCCTCCCTCCCCTGATCGTCTCCTTCTCCAGCGCTCATCGAGGTATCTGTGGACATGACGGACCCCCGTCCGCCCGTATTCGGAGTACCAACCAGGCCCGCGAGTAAGCCACCACTTCGTTGCTCACGCACTTTGCTCCACCCCCGTGCACAGCCTACCCTGCGCTGCTGCCCCTTACAGAGCCCGCTCCCCGCCATTCTCGTGCAAGACCTCCACAGCGAGGATGCACGAGTGCCGCCAAGTCGAGATCGACATCGACGACGCCCGAGCTACACCCGGCCCTTCGACCCCCGTCCTCCGCAGCACCTCACAATTTGAGGCGGGTTCACCCCCGCCCCGCGCAGTGTCCATCTCCTTGCACCCTAACCCTCAACAGCGCAAGCGGAAGCAGGCCCACTCCAGTTCACGGGGGCCACGAAGTCGACTTCGACGATGCTCGACGCAGAGCACAGAGCACGTCGACATTCCCAAATTCACCGCCTGTCACATCGAGCGCCGTTGCTCCACCAGATCGACATCGGTGTCGATCCGACCTTCGCAAATCAGTCCGCTCGAGCCCGCGAGCACCAAGCCGATGTCGACGATGTTCGACGCACCTGCACCGTGCGGCGTCATCCCATGTAGCGCCCTGAGAGACTCAGCTGCACGGCGCTCCCGAGGACGTCGGCAAGCCCGCCCTGCCACGCTTTGCTGCACCTCACACCACTGCACACAGACCGGGCTCTCAGTCGCACCCCACCTCCGCATCAGCCCCATCGCTGCACGGACCTCCGCCTCACGCCACCACCTCCGGACATCGGGACCCCCGTCCCCTGTGACTGACACCTCCGTCCCAGCGCCTGACACTTGCATCCCCGAAGCTCACGCTGCGCCGTCACACCGCCCTGCGCAACGCCCCCCAAAGAACGCAATTCCCAAAAGTAAGCACGTAAGACCAAGACAAGACGCACGGCATCCTGATCTTCCACCAGATACTGGTGGTACTCGCTCGGCTTCACCAAGGGGATGCTCATGACGCCGTGGAAGCAGTGGGTCGATCCACTTGCGGCGCTCGGGTGTTTCACTGCTGACCTGGGGGCGAGCGTTAGTGGGTGCGGTGGGTGGGAGGAAGGGACGAGCGAAAGGATTGAGCTGTGAGTGGGGTGAGGGAAGGCGAAGCGTGAGTGAGTGAGTAGAGAAGGAGTGAAGGCAGGAGCGGGAGTGGAGAGGGAGTGGGAGACTAAATGAGGAAATAACCGGAATGACGCCAGCATCGAGAGCACAGGGCGCCTTATGTGCGGGTGCTGAGCGGGAGGCAGCGCTCCTCGCCCTGAGTTCCCCATCTCCATCTCCAGGTGCCGCTGCGGTCGCACCCCTCCTCCACGCGCCTCACCCAGTCTCTGTAGCAGGCAGCTCGACGCCACTCATCTTGATAGCACCCCCGCCGCTCCCCGCACCGTGTGCGGTCCTCGTTACCCACCACAGCGTCATGTGGCTCGGCCACAGACCCTGGGGCTTGCACGGGAGATAGAGCTCATCGCAGCTGTGTCGTTACTCCTCCTCACTTCCTCGCCCCAAACTCTCCGCGGGGCCGCCCCTACCCAAAACAAAAGAATACCCCACTCACATCGACCATCAATGGCTCTTGCTCCCTGGTATTGAACACCATCTCTTTTATCCCAATCATGCGCACGCGGGTGGCTGCGATGGGGCGAATGTCAGTGAGCCGTGAATCGAAGACGTGAGGTGCAAACTGTTGGCACATATGCGGGATCAAAGAGACGGAATGGATCCAAGAAGACGTAGTGTAGACTGGACTTGCATTAGTTAATAGATATTGAGGAGGATGAGAAGACGTACAGTACTTTGCTGGTACATTTGCGTCATTCCTGAATCCCCGGATCCAAGCCGTGCGCACGAGTTCCTCGGTCTAGAGGGGTTTTGACCGCCCGTGAAGTAGGAGTGCATGTTATTGGCGACGCTTGACGAGGAGAGGGCGGTGGAGAGCGAGGGATGTGGTGTGGTCCATGGACGAAGCAGAAAGGTCACGGCTGTGACACAGTGACACACAACAAAGGTGCAGCAACCGGGACGACATCTAACACCGCATTAGTCGAGAAATTGCTTGAATCTAAGGGTAGCAAAAACTCCAATACGAGATATTCAAAGAATCAGCAAAAGTATTACAAAATGACGCCTATCAAGCCCAGAAAAGTGTTGTTTGCTTCGCTTCAGACGTGATGAGAGGATTATAACTAGTGGGATAGATGGGTATTAAGGTCACTTGCAAAAGCCGCCCAAAACGGAAACGAAAAAGCAAGAATTGCGGCAACAGGAAAGAAATCGGAATCTGTTACATAAGGTTTTGGTGTACCGCCACTATTTGCATCACATTCTTATTCTGAGTCGCCGGTAAAACGCGGGCCGAACTAATGAAATTTGTTAATTTATCACAAAAATGTGATGAAAAAGTGTAACCATTAGATTGAGAATCCGTCTTCAGTGTTTTTGGGAGGTCGCGAAAATGGCCCTGGGTTATTATTAAGAACGACTTGGTCGTAGAGGCCGACGCTGCGCGCGGCGGAAACAATTACTTTTTAGGGATGCACGCGCATCAATCAAACAGCACACTTCTCTTTGGCATCTTTTGTCTTTGGGAAGCTTCTATACGTGTCTTCATCTTTCCAACTTGGGGGTGGGGCTGACACTGTGCGCACGGAAAGGATATGAGTACGTTTTTTGTTCGAAACTGTCGGGAGCACAGACCTTGAGTTGAGAGTACATTGGAATTCAAAGTGTGTAGGTCCAAATTCCCCTGCCCGAACTATGGCAAGTTTCTTGATGAATGGCCTGTTGTAGTAGACTAGACATTCAATAACAACCTTGACGAAACAAAATGTGGTGCGGCCGAATAATTGAGATAGTACAAAGGATAGAACATGAAGAAACAAAGAAAGACAGTCCTGGATGGGATCGCATTGGGACGGGAATTTGGGGGTGGAATGCAGGACGTGAATTATGCAAATGTGGATCAAGACAAGAACAAGAGATACAAGATACCAGAGGAGACGATACGAAACGAGTGGGGGATAGCAGCTCGGGTAGACAACGCAAATGCCCAAGCCATCCTATCACGCCACGCTTGTCATGCGTGACGGCCCCGCACACGAAGCGCACACATCCGGGGAAGAGGAAAGGAGAAGACGTGCCCCCGGGAAGCCGAAGTATGTTTCGGTGCTGAGGTCTTCTGTGACGGTGCTCAGCCAAGGGACGACGCAGCTCTGACTCGCGATGCACATGCGTGGAAGGGGAATGGTGGTTGAGAGGGCGTGTTGCTGAGGAGATAACCTGTGCGAGCGGGGGAATCTCGAGTGCTAATCCTAGGCAAGGAGGAGGGCATCGAGAGCAGAGGGCTCGATGTCAGTGCCGGAGAGAATGTGTGACCCGATTTTAGCATGTTTCTTGAGGACCATGACGCGCACGGCGAGTGACGTTTCGGCTTCAAGCTTTTTGAAACAGATGGTGGCGCTGAGGCCAGCAGGTCCGCCACTGGCGATGCACACGTGGACTTCCTCGCGCAGCTCGGAGTCGGGGTCGTTAGAGCGAGTCTAGGGGTAAGGCGGGTGTGGTGTATGGTTGGGCGGTGTACACGGGGGCGGGACCTATGGAGCGGAGGAGGGGGGGTTGATCAGTCGTGATGAGGAAGGAGAGGAGAGGAAGGGACAAAGGCAGAAACGAGAAGCAAGGTAAAAATTGCCTTATATAGTAACCCTACAAAAAACAAATGGAAACACCACTCACTCGCAAACGCCCTCTCGGGCGCGGAGCACCGTCTCGCTCTGGTCGAGCGAACAGATACTCGCCCGCGTCTCCAGGTCCCTCGGGTATTAGATTCAGCGTGCTCGTCGCCCCGCTCACAATGCCCAGGGCTCGTGTCCTGCGTGTACGGGGCGAGGGACGGGTTGTGCATGACGGGGGAGAAGTACGACCCGTCCGTAAAGCCATATACAAAGCCGTGCTCGAGGCAGGGTAGGGATGGTGTGTACTCGGCTAGCGGGGGAGACGGAATGCGCAATAGCTGCCGTCCATGCTGTCGATGTGCTCCCTGCTGCTCCAGGCCGCGCCGTTTGGTAGCCGTACTCGTCGGGGGAGATGTGCCCTATGGCACAGAAGGCACCGGCGCGGGAGGAGGAGGGGAGGGGAGGAACAGGGCCAGGGACCCATCATCTGCAGCACGGTGCCGAAGGCCCGGCTGCTGCGAGTACGGCCGATAGACGGATAGAGAGTAGCCCCTTCTTCATGGGCCAGAAGAGCCGCGGGGGAGCGTCCGCCCCACGCCGCGTCCATCCCCATTGCACCGTGGCCTACTCTTCACAGCGCTCCGACGTCACTTCCGCCTGGGTGTATGTCGTAAACAGTGCCCCGCTCTCCATCCGCGCCGCTCGTCACCAACCTCCGGTTGGTTCCTCGCGGCCTCATCCTTGACCTGGTGGAGGGGGTCGGTGGAGCCTGGGAGCGGGTTAGCGAAGGAAGGCAGACGATCAAGCGATAAGCTGGCATCATCGTCGACACCGAATCAACGAATCTCGACACCGAATCTCCTTGTCGAATCTTGCATCTACGTCGACATCCCACCCGCCATCCCCATCGACATCACCAACGAGACTCGAGAACACATGTCGACGTCGACATCCACACCGAGAAAAAAAGAATAAAGAACAGTATGCACCCAATACCTAGAAGTTCGACCTCCAATGCAGGCGCGCAGTGGAGAGAACCGCAGACGGCACGTCACCGTCTCTTGGGCACACTAAGGGCACAGAAGATTTGGGGTGCTCGTACTCGTGGAGAGCGCCGAACCCTTCCTCGGCGACTCGTCACCCATCGGAGGGCAGATACGAGCACATGATCTAAAACTCTGGTGAGATTCACGCACCCGCCGTCGACGTCGAGGATTGCCAGGAGCAAATGGAAGCAGCATCTCGATGTGCGCATAATAACAGCGGGGACTCGGATGCGGCTGAGCTCCTGCACCAGGAAATAGGTGCAGTAGCGGTGAATGCTGTAGAAGTGGAGCGGGCAGGCTCGCAGCGGGTTCTTCAAGCTTGACGTAGCCCTCGTCGAGGCAGATGCGGTGGACAGATGACTGGCTAGTTGTAGGCCTTTTTCAAAATGTGAGGTTACTGAGGCGCGGTAGGTTAGTAAATGTATGGCTGTAATAGTGGGTCATAATTATTTAGTACACTGGTGAACAAAATGTTCACCGCTTCATTAAGTTTTGGTTCAAAATTACACACCCTTTCACCCTCGTGAAAAAATGACACACCCTGGAATTCTCGATAAAATTCACACCTTCCAGACCCGCTGGGAAATTCGCCACCTTCTTCACAACTTCGAGGTAACTGCTGTATTGCCGCCATTGCCGGTGTTTGGATTTGATTGATCATCAGTTCGGATCCCTCACGGCAAGTTGCGCCAATTGCTTGATTTTTTTCTATGCTTGCCCTGAATGTAAAGGTATAGGGTCAATAAATTAAACTGGAATTTGAGAGTCAGATTGTTCTATATCGAAGATTCCTATAAAAGATTAAGTAGCAGCAATGGCAGTTCAATTCGGGGTTGTGACTTCGGCTTGACGGCCCATCATTGTCCTAATCAGTGACTCTCTCGATGCCGAGCTGAGGTTAAATTTGAGAGGGTTAGGTACCAGTGCAATTTGTACTGGGACTCTAAACCGGTCAAAATTCACGAAGCATTCTTGAGGTGGTGAATTTTGAGACACACCAAAGCAGGGTATTTTTCTTCGAGGTGCCAGGAGGTGGTGAGTTTTTTCGTTGAAAATACACCATAATTATGACCCACTATTACCCCCATATAAATGCAGTGGAATTTAGAGGGAAGAGCCTCACGCACCTGTTTCTAGACATTCTCAGCTCTGGCACGCTCCTGATCCTCGATACTTCGTCTAGCGCGGCGGGGAACGACCCAAACATTGCTCCAGAGAGTTTGGTCACAGGTGAAGAAGTAAGGCAGCATGTATAGGCAGGACGAGCTTTGCGAGGTCAATGTGGACAAAAGCAATAGAGTGACAGTCGTGACACAGTGACACACTCTGATCCACATCGGAAGTTCATGTCTTGCAGCGACCGGGATGAGATCTGCCTCCACAACAGGTCGTATAATTGCCAAGGGTAGCAGAAACACTTACAACGAGGTGTTCAGAAAAACAAAAAAGCCCAAGCATTCAAAAATGACGGTGATTGAGCGCAGAAAATTGCGATTTGGTTGAATTTAGAGTGGATTGGAGCACTTGAAAGCTTTAACTCTTGGTATGGATAGATACTGATGTCATTCGCAAAAGCCGCCCAAAATAGAAATGAACAAGCAAGAATTGCAGCAACAGGAAAGAAATCGGAATCTGTTACATAACCTTTTGGTGTACCGCCACTATTTCCATCACATTCTTATACTGAGTCGCCGGTAAAACGCGGGCCGAACTAATGAAATTCGCTATTTCATCACAAAAATGTAATGAAAAGTGACAACCATTAGATTGAGAATCTGTCTTCAGCGTTTTGGGGAGGTCGCGAAAATGGCCCTGGATGATTATTAAGAACGATTACATAAAGTAATCGTGATTACATAAAGTAATCGTAATTACATAAAGTAATCGTAACCATGACCTCGATCCTTGGAACCTCTGCCGATAATCCTTCGTTGTATCAACCACTTGCGAACCTTAGCCTCTCGTGGCTTCACCACACCGATCCTTCCCAATATTCCCCACCAAACATATTAATCTAATCTATTCTGTTTTAAATCGAACTTCCCCAGACGGTGTACTTATTCCCGACGAATTTGGCCGTCTGGACTCTGGGGATCGTTTCTTGGCAAACTCTGTGCCCCTGCTTCCTGTCCTCCAAATTTCCAAATTCTAACGTATATTCATCGTCTGCCTTTACTCGACGTCTTTACTCACCTTCAGCGCCGTGTTGCAACTCCACATTGTCAGACTCATATCATCTCGAAAGCCGAGTGTATAGTAAGTAGGTAAGCCCGCCTTTCAGATCCGTTCCGTTCTCCCGCGTCGTCGTAATGCACACAATCTAAAAATCAACCAGACCCGCGCATCTGAGCAACACCGCCTACATATCCATGAGTACATGGATGAGGAGCGATTAAGCACGAAACAACCACTTTTAGGGGCCCTCCAAATTGAGTATAATTATATAAGAATCAACCTGATCGGCCATTGGAAACTGGTACTGCATTGATGAGGTGCGGGGATATTAGGCAGGGCATTTCAGACCGCTTTATCGATTTTTTTGTTTTGCAGCCGCTTGGACGCTCGGGCAAAAACGCCTTCCGTTTGGCACCGGTCTCAAAGACAGAATTACATAAACGAAGATCACAGACGTGTTATGTAGCTGACCGTATCACCGCCCCTACACCAAGCCCTACCCACTTGATCAACGAAGTTTCTGCGGTTTCGGCTACCTGACTGATCTGGAGCGCGGGCCGCTGCTCACGTAGCTGAAGCAAAAGTTGCGAAAAGGTTAGCCGTGCAAAGATGATTGCAAACAGGGCCGCATGAAACGTTCAAGGCTTTGAGAGCTTGAAAATATGTATCGCAAATGCGCATTGAGTATGGTATACAAGAAACATTCAGTACGAGTCCACAACGTGTCTGAAATATAAGAGTCGGCAGAAGATCAGAACATCGAGATGCACGATGTTTAGGGGTTACTTACCGCGAGTTGCACTTCGGTTCAGTTTACCATTTTCCTCTGCGTCTCTTCGACGACCCCGCGTTCGTCTCTCCCAGGAAAATATCGTAGAGTGCAATCCTGAAGTACGTATGTCAACACCCGAAAGAAATCTGAAAACCCGAGTATGTACTCACAACACCCGATCCGGATGTCCTTCCCTCTGCGCATCCCTCGCCTCCTTCGTTCGGAGAAACTCATCTCTCAGTGTCGTCATCTCCTGATTCCTGCAGCGTCCTGAGCCCCAATTATTCAAATGCCGCTTCACCGCATCCTCGCGCGTGAAGCGTAGGGGACAACCGGGGCACGCGTGCTGCTTAAAACGACAATGGACGAGTGACTCGCGGTGTCGTCGTAAGTCAGCAGCGGACTGGTATTTTCGGGTGCAGCCATTGAGGCCGCAGCAAACTTTGCCGTAGGCGTCCCAGGATGCGCCGGAGGGAAGGATGTGTGAACTTGAGGAGAAGTGGGCGCGGGTGGGGAGTCGAGGGGATGTCTGGGAAGACTGTTAGTCCAACCAGAACTCGGAGCAGGTAAATAGAAAGAAGGAAAAAAACCAACCTTGTTTTCGGGTTTCATCTTCTGATGGGCGGGACTGCTGGCTCTATACCTTGCGTTTTGTCTCGTGCGCACGGGTGTAAAGTACTCCGGTGCTGATTCCCGCGAAGACGCAGGCGAAGATACCGTCGACGATGCCGCGAGGCGGCCTGTGCAGAATTTTTCGCCCTGTGTTATGCGCGTTGGATTGTATGGGGATGATGATGGTGCGGGTTCTGGCGTAGATTCCCGCGACCTTGGCGAAGATTCGGTGGTAGCTAAACAGATATTTTTTGCGCCTTGATTTGATTTGTGCGGCGCTGAGACTGGGATTTATTTCAGCCTTATTGTTCGAGATAGGAAGAGGAAAGAATAATCACAGGTGTCGTGATGCCCAACATTCAATATGCGGTCAGAACTGGTTCGGATAAGCCCAGAAGGATGGTGATCAGAGCTGGACATTCGGGGAGCATCGACGTCGAGACGCATGCAGTGGTCTGGTGAAGTAACCAAGTGTTGACTAGTATAGAATTTATTCGTGCTGAGCAACGGATTTCTGTCCGGTGGAGTGCTCCCGACTCCATCCTCCAACTTGAACCACGCCTGGATGGGTCATTTATGATTGTCGGTATTTCAGCAGTAAGGCTAGGAACACAGGACGCACGTTATCCGTATCCACAAGCATTTCAAGATTGACTTCCAACCCAAAGTCCTCTCGTATTTGCTGCGCGCGAAGTTCTTGCTCAGCCAGACAGTCGAGCGCCCACATGTGAGCCTCATGTCGCAAATAACAATCGTTATTGTCAGAGTTTTCATTCGGTGTGTCCATTTCTGTGGACTCTGAGGAAATTACAGAAAAGAACGGCTCCGGGGAAGCTTCCGTTGCTTTAACGGTTGCTCGAGAGGCGACCGGATTCCTCGGGATCTCAGAGGTGAATCCCGGTTGTGCCGCATGTTGTTGCCCTTATCGATTTTGCCCCAACTAATGAAGGGGCATGTGAGTGTATGTGGCTTCTGAAGTGAGATTTTTTTTAATCGATACACGTGTTTCTCGGGTTTGTTCTATTTGGAACGACGAAAGAACATGACATGTCTGAACAAGATCGCTCCCCCTTGCTGATTGCTTGTTCGGGAAAAATCGTCCGGAAGCCTAGAAAAAATAGGAAGATAACCCACATACAGCAACACGGATGGTCTTGTACGGGCAGACCAATACAGATGTGGTGAGAAATCTTCGAATCACCGTGTTCGTTCGTTGATTATGTAAAGTCTTTCTCGAGCATTTTGGTGCAGGGGAAACGGAAATGAGTGAGAGCGTTGGAGCGTCTGCAGGGCGATTATTGTGTGAGGTCGAGATGATAGCTCTCATGGACAATCGACGCGACACGTCTGTTTGGTATTGTGTGGCCTCCGCCTTATGTTTGGATCAAGTGATCCGGTATCACCTGATGCCTCGTACTCGACGCACGCGAACACCCATTGCGCGGCTTCAGAAGGATTTGTGAACCAATTAAAGTCATGAAGGATGCAGGGAAATCTGTGCTCCAATTAAGACATTCACAATTTTTATTTTCCTCCAGGAAATTCGTGTTTGTGGTCCTTCGAGTTCAATACTAAAGATTAGACAGAGAATGAATGAAAAATGAACCATTCATACTATTCGTACAGTTCCTAAACCGCTATTTTTCTTGTCTGTGGTGTTCATGCAATCAAGGATCCCACTGGTTGGTTTATTATTTATGCTATTATTTCTTTCGGGACTTCAAAACAGGCTGAACAGCCAATACAACGTGAAAGCCTTTTCCATGTCTTTCGAAATTGACACACAAGTACGGTAGGCGGGATGGTCGAGGTTGATTTTGGCATTTCGACGTTTCGGCTTCGGCAGCATTCCGTTGCCGTGACCTTAGGTAAAGCCGATATGAAACCATCGTTTGACTATGATACTGTGGCACAATAAGGGAAGGAAATGGTACAGAGAGCATTGCTAGAGCTCTCGGAGCCAACTAACAACTGTGGAATATCTCAAAGTTCTACTAATTCACAAGCTATTCAAATCCCACCAGTGCCCCTGTCCTATTTCGGAAGTCAGCTGACTCTTGCACCTTTACTGACTATGTCGTTCTCTCTCAGCTGCAAACCCGAATCCAGTAAGTATTCAAATTATCACTTAGTGTCTATGTACCCTCTAGAACGTCACAAATCCGCACCCAAGAACTTTGCCATTTTCATTGAAATTTTGCAATGACCTCTATATTCCAAACTCTCCCAAAATAAGGGAACTAATTTCAGTTGAGCCTACTCGGGCATATTTACATGTTCAGAACCAAATTTTGTGCACATTGGACGGGTATTGGTGCTCTGAATGCAGAAATCGACAACAAATGAGCTGCTTCCAATAGGACAGGGGCATTCATGGGAAAATTGACGTCTATATTGTGGTCGACTCCGGGTGCTGCTTCAGAATATAAACATGTAAACTCAAGAAGGATGTTCTGAACACGTAGGTGGTGCGAATTCCAAGGCTAAAATCTGAACTCTTAAACACCCTCGGCAACTTCCGTTCTCCGCTTCGCCCGACGATGCCATCAGCCTTTTTGACCGTAGCTGTAATCAGGTGTAATCAAAACCTAGCATCGGCGCTGCGCTAGTTTAAATCTACCCACGGACAACACCCTTGGGCGCCCATTTATGAATCACCTTACAGTATGTTCGATTGAGATAGGAGTTGATCAGTACCATTAGATCACGGCAACGGAATGCCGATGCTAAAATGTCGATGTCAAATTGTCGAAAACCAACCTCGACCATCCCGCCTACCGTACACAAGTTCTTCTACATGTAATGAATGTAATAAAACAATGCTCCGAGACCGGAATCCAACAAAAAGGAAATTCCTATCAAATGATCCGTCCTCGGCAAGCAGTCGGCAGGTGTTGTGTTGAATTTGATGACTGAAGAGATAAACGATGGTACACTTGGTCAGGGCACAAAAGCAGTTGAATATGAGCATGGTATGGAACCACATAGCACGATTTTGTGCTACGAGCAGACTGTACGAAGCACGAAGTTGAGCACGAGCATTCCAGAGTGCACGGTTTGACGTACGTTGTACATACACAAAGTAGGATGTAAAAGGCACGTTATTATTCAGTGATAAATACTGTCATAGATTCATGTACAAAAAACCACGGTTATGGCAAATAGGTACAGTTTCGAACCACATACCAGTTTGGCCAGTACGACCAGGTGGATGATTCTATTTGGAAACCCGGTTTCCAGCGGAAACCCCTCGGCTATCAAACATGTTATCTGGAAACCCGGCTTCCACAGGAAGCCCCATTCTCGGCACGAGCAGGCAGCTCGGCAGATCAAAGTCCCACGGTTCTAACTGTGTTCGATCCATTTATTTTACCGCATAACAATCAATCAACTTGAGTACACCGGCCACCCTCCCTCGTTGGCGGTACGCGACCAGCTCTTGTGGGAATTATGTAGCAGGAAGATCAAAATTTCTCCCTGCGAGCTTCATCTATGTTTCCCTGACTGCAAGAATGCGTTGTCAGCCATGGAACGATCAATTGAGTACTTTGTGAATGAACACATGCCCAAAATCCTGAAGGCTTTGAATGAGATCTATAACCTGTTCACGGCTCTGGATACCCGCAATCAGCCTGCCTGGAAAAACATCGCGGGGCCAACGGTTTTTGTGCAAGGCAGCGATGTGGCCAACAGGTTCGGTGCAAGATGATCTTGATTGTCCTGTGGTCCAAGCGCCCAGGTGAGAGTCACAGCCTCAATAGCTTCAAGTGCTCTAGAAATTAAATGCCCACTAACTTGTTAGTGGGTCCTGAGGACTTTTGGTGGTGCAGAGGCTCAGCCAAACTGGCACTTTTTCTGTCAATCAGCCAAACTGGCAGATGGGATCTGTCAGTATCGCGTTGGTATCACAGAGTAATCACACCGAATCAACGGCACCTACGTCATCGGTCCCGCAACGACGAATTCAGAAGACTGCTTTGCTACCGTCTTCCTCCCTCTGCCCTATATGTTTGCCACTACGTTCTCATACGTTCGACTCTCGCAGGGATAATTCTATTTGGCACCCCCAGGTGCCAAAGTACCGGGGTGCCGAATAACATATTTCTATTTGGCACCTCTGGTATGTCGGGCCGGTGGGAGTCATCACGATCTGATCTCGCGTAGATTTCTGTTACGTATACTGTGCCATTTCGTTCAATTCGTATGGTCACAGGTCACACGCCCAAAAATCTACGAAAATTTTCGTAAGTCACAGCGTCACAGCGGGTTCATACGAAAGGTTTTCCCCTGTCCAGCCCAAAAAAATCGCTCCGAGCGGCCCTGCGGGGCATTTTCTACGAAATGTTTCGTAAGTCACACAAGTCACAGAGCCTCATACGAAAGACACAATTCGTAAGCCGTGTCACACCCCAAAACGGCTTACGAATTGAACAAAATGGAACAGTATAGCGCATCGTCCAAGCGCGAGGCTGAATTCATATACGTTGTAACTGAAGCATTCTGTTCACTAGTCCTATGCTTTTTTCATTAATCACTCACCAGAAATGTTCTATTCGGCCACCAGACTCTCTCTCTCAACATGTTGGTATGAATTTCGCCAATATGTATCTCGAAATCACAAGCAATCAGTGGCCACATGGAAGAAAATTGCTGCAGATCCTCTCTTGCCTTTCACTATGTCCTTCTCAGCCTACACTGCTCCGCACCCCAAAACCAGGTTTTCTCCTGAATTCTTTGCCAGTATAACTATTGCTGGCGCTGCTGAACTCATCAGGGACAAACAGCTTCCCCGCATACTACCCAAAAACAGTGTGTCGAAGTGGGCTTGGGATCCTACGGAGCCCACTGTGTTTTCCGAAATAATTGTAGCGTTGGATGAGGACATTCCTTGCTTAGAAGACATGCTCCCCATTACTCAGGCTGCTGAAGCCGCCTACTACAAGGAGGGGGCTCACTCGGTCTGCATTCAGATCGGGAATAAAATTGTCCGATACCATCTCTCAAAGGTATGCGTTATACGTAAAGAAGTTGCCCAATCTGATGGAATATTTCAGCTTCGTCTCATCTTGGGTGTCAACAACCAGGCGTACAACCTTGCCGCAGCTGAAAACCTCCTGGATCGTGTCGAGTCTGCTGCACTACTCCGCCCCGATCTCATCGACGAATTCAAGCTAGTGCTGGCCATAATATGATATGAATACGAAAATTTCATATTGTATTCATATCTGTATTATATTCAGCTCTGAGGGCTCGTATCGTATTTTTATTTTATTATATCATATCCAGTTGGTTGAATATGAATATTACGATTACTTTATGTAATCGTTCTTAATCATAACGCAGGGCCATTTTCGCGACCTCGTCAAAACGCTGAAGACGGATTCTCAATCTAATGGTTGTCACTTTTCATTACATTTTTGTGATGAAATTGCGAAATTCATTAGTTCGGGCCGTGATTTACCGGCGACTCAGTATCGTCTGTGACCCAAATAGTGGCGGTACTGTGAACAGCTTAGGTAACAGAATCCGATTTTCGTTTTCGCACTGGGTTTTTAGATTGTTCGTCTCCAAATTGGGCGGCTTTAGAATATTGGAACTGCATTTACCTATACCGCAGCTCGCGGTGCTTTGGAATTAAGTGAGAACATTTACAGTAAGTGATAGGTGTTTCACAGGGGCTTGTCCTTGGGGCTTGTCGATAGGCTCGATGGAATCGCGTCTGGATATGTGTAGTTGCGACTACGTTGAAATGTTTGGTATAAAACAGTAGATTTTGTGGTAACATGAGTTCTCGTTCTGTACATAGGGGGGGGGCGGGTAATAATGCCTGAGTATGATCTGTGCTTTCACTAGTTAGGCGCGGACCGTTCTCAGGCGTATTGCATTAGGTATGAAGGTGGATAAAAAAATAGCGGTCATGGAAATGCGTAGGATGGAGATGAAGTCGGTGGAATATTACGAGGGGAGTTAACCCTACGGCAGTACACCTCGGAGTTTCGGGGAACGACGAGGAATGATGAGCCAATAAGACGCTGCGGAGATAAACAAGTCCTCGTACGCATCATCGTTTTCCTCTTGATCATGCTCAGTCCTACACATTTTCGTTTCCACTAAGGATAGAGCCTGAACGTACCATGTTGTCGGACCGCTCTTGATCGACGTGGTGAGTTCGGTGAGGTCGGCGTCTATTCGGACTTGAGCGTCAGACGGATGCATAGTGATTATGACCCCTGTCTCGAATGTCAAATTTAACTGTCAGTTTAGTCCTGTATTTCAAATTTTCAGCTCGTTGAGGTTGATAGGGCGAACCCGCGTGCACTGCTATTACCCGAGGGTGAAATTACATTCAAATAGCACCTGGGTGTCACTCACAGCAGCTATTGCTCATACATTTCCAGTTTAAAAGTTCTCGTTCGTTCTGGTTTTACATGAATGCGTCGGAGTTATCTAATACTAGCCTGTCGATGGTCAGGAAAGTGTTGCGGACGCCAAAGGGAGATCGTACATTACCACCGGCTGCCCAAGATCCCTCAGCACATTTTCGATAATATCTTTCATCCCGTCGATTCCGCCGCATTTTCCGTAATCTGCGAATTCTTTGTGTCTCGCGCTACACCCGAGACATGGAGGCAGCACCAACTCCGCGTCGAGAAGTCGTAGTCGCAGGTGTACGAGGCGTTCTGACTCGAATCAAACGACTCATCTAGCGGCAGCAGTGTAGTACCCACCGACTCGTTTTGGCTCGTTGCATTGGTACGCAACTGCCCATATTATCTCCTGCTCGCTCGTCTCGCATTTTTTGTAACCGTTTCGCCTGCGAGTGAGGTTGGCGGTGCGCCCGCATTTGGGCATAAGTATCCCCGTCTGTAGATTGAGGTTCAGATTGAAGTACGCCATCCCTGGTTTCTCGGAGTATAACGATCGCGAGAGATGCGCCGTAATTTGGGCGTCAACGGATTGATTGTATCTAAATTCGATCGCGTTTATGATCTAAATAATCGGCTGTTGGTCTTACAACGCTGCTCGGACACGCGCTAGCTGTATCATTGCGAGATACTGACTGACGGAACGATCAAAACTGAATTCTAAGCTACGTCTACGACCAACTTACCGAGAGACGAAGTGGGCGGAAGCAAGAGAGAAAATTCGCATTCTCGGCGGATAATCTACATAAAACGAGAAATTATTAGAGTATGATCCAAAGTGGGGACTGATTCACCGCTCACAAGGAGCACGTTATTATTGGTTTTGGTTTCGGGTTTAAGAGTCTTTGGGTTGGCTAGGAGGGGCAGGGGGAGGGGGGTAGGGCATTGCGTTGTTGGATGGGGGAGCTGTTTGAGTTGGGACTTGTTAGAACATGAGCACGGAGTTCAAGCGCCGCATCCACATCCAAGGATTCCTTGTCGCAAATTCGCCTGAAAGGAACCTTCGCTTTTTCGCATAAGTTTTGGCCCTTCTGGAGCAAGGTAAAATCAAGGCCGAAACCTATAAATTTATGGGGTTAGAAAAGGCTGTGAAGGCCTTCTTGTCGATGTTCAACGCGACAGCGACGGCGAGACCGGTCGTTGTCGTCGACCCACAGTATGCGACGTAATATACTCTTCCTTCCGCGTGCAAGTGCGACGACACACACTTCATTACGCTCGATAAACGACCTATATGTCAAACTCTCAACTAAACCGTCAGCTGTTCAGCAAGAGGCAAGCCGAGTACACGCCAACTGCCTCGGCAGTACAAATTCAATGGTGAGGATGGTCACCTCAAAGACTAAAATATACGTCGGCTTGTCGTAGTAAAGCATCGTTCTCTGGTTCATAACGGTACCACCGAATATTGCTCGACCGAACCACCTGAAACGTGGCCGCTCAGGCGCCACCGGCTTGACCCGGTTTATCACGCTTAACGACCCGCCATGGGTCGGATCAATGGGCATGTGTTCTGGCATGATGCCGTGTTTCGGCATGATGCCGTGTTTCGGCATGATGCCGTGTTTCGGCATGATGCCGTACCTTCCTTTATGAAAACGAGCGACAACTGGTCCCTTTGTTGTGTCTCCTGTGGAATCCCTCACCTCAGTGAATATAGCTGTAAAAGTAACGGTGGAAAAACAGAAAACCGAAGAACGGGTTTGTGGCATAACCTGGCCCGCAGTCGAACCGGGAACACGCGACGATGATCTTATTGGATCATGGGCGTGAGACCGTTCACTCCCAGGTTATTTTATTGCGTAGCGGTCGGTCTCCGTACACTCATAATTAGTGATTTTCTGATATACCATACATTTCCTGCGCTGACTCCACCCAAATAGGCAACGTTGTCGCGTCTTGTAAGAGTGATGACAGCGCAAAATCTTCACCCTCAACCCCTGCTGGATATGTCCGGCAACCCGATCATTTCCCCTGAATATACTGCTTGCTCTTGCACCACCTCTATGAGATTGCAGTACTTGGTCTTTGTGCATCTGTTGACGATTATCGGCGTTCATGTGGACGTCTGCGGCCGCCTGCTTGCAAATGTTTACGATGGTCGAACTCGACTATCTCTATCTAGCCCTCTGCTTAGCGACATTGTCTTCTCCGGGGGATCCGCTTCGCACACTGTACTCTATCCTTCGCGGCATTTCATTATTGGACGCCATGCTTGTGTTCTCTCCATCGACACTTCTGTAGTTCAATGGACCTCCACCTCTGGCTATACCCCTATTGCTCTCGACGGGACTTCTCCTATCCCAGCCTACGTGCAGGCACTATCAGTAATAACAAAATGGGGTCGTAACCCTGTCCATTTCGAATTTGCATTGGCTCGCACAGCCTCCGTTCAGTCTTATTTTTATCGCCGAGTGCGTTCTATGCGCACCCTCGAACGTTTGCGTTTAATTTTTTTCAGTGGTTTTGTTACTTCAGGCCACTCTCAGCAGTATGTGTCAGGCAGCGGGGGCCATATGGGCAAGCATATGGGCAAGCGAGATCCTCGTCGGATGTTCGTTGGACGGCGGCGTATCGATAACCGATTGATGACTCACAGGTTATTCGCCAGTCATTTTCATCTGTCGATTCTTTTGGCTGTATTTGACAACATCGACCGCTTTGCCTTCTTCCATAAGATTTTTGTTAGTAATCCTCGTCTGGCTATGTTATCAATGATTATTGACAATACCAGATTGCATGCAACTTATGTTGTCACTTTAGACCGTAACTGGATACCCAGAGTCATTTGTGATCGGCTCGTACAACGGTTTTTGCGTTCTCTGTGTAGCTCCCACGACTGGTTGGAAATATGTCACAGAATCGACACTGTACATTGTAGTCATTTAGCTCGTCGAGCTGCTAAACTATCTAGAATTAAGGTACCGTTTCCTTCATGGGCTTTGTGTTACGCCCCAATATCCAGATGTACGTTGTTTTTCGACCTTGTGTTGAACATCCGCCATTGTGCGTTCATTTATAACTTGTTTTGTGGCATCGCTGATTCACGCACCGATGTTATTGCGGCCCCACAAAGAAACCTTTTCAGAGTGGTAGGCGGTGGAGGTACGCACAAGTGGAAATATGCCGAAATAAAGCCTTTCGTGGTCGGTGGCGCACGTTCCCTTCGCTCGGGCGACACCTTTACTTTCTACAAGCATTGTCCTGTCGCTATCAGTACAAAATTTTTGGCGCAGACCGATGTCGTGTGTTGCACTATTCCTTTGAGCGATATTATA
>JARJCV010000282.1:0-58063 GCA_029281435.1 Mycena haematopus
CAGATAGATGGATACTTCTCCTTCTCAGTTGTGGCGCACCCAACCGTTGCACTTTGGGGCCTCTGAATCTGATATGAGCTCTCGCTCTCACTCGTTCTGCACCGCTTGCAACCAATGAATCTGAAATAGTCAATCTGTTGGCCCCCGGACACTACCTTGGAGGTTCGCTCCGAGATTTCGGCTCAGGACTTGGCGCATTTTCTTGATCCCGGAGACGCTATCTTATTTCCTGTCGGGCCTACGTCCGACTCACGATTCCTGATTCATTTTTTTCTTGTACAGAGCGTGATCTATACTCCATAACAGAGGGTCAGACGTCCCCTGGTTAACTGAATTCCACGGAGCCAGATACATTTTTGCTCGTTGATTTATCACGGAGGGAAGTGTCGGGGGCCTCAATGTAGCGCTTAACTTGCACATATGCGTCAGATTCAGTTCCCAATGACGCATGGTTCGCGCGTCTTTGTCTCCTCGATCAATAGATCTCGAGGCAAGATGCGTTCAAATTTGTGATCGAATTCCCTAGTGGGCGTCGATAGGCGCCATCTATTTCTGGTGGGTTCATCCACAGCAACTTCGTCGCGTTTCTTTTGTCTCTGTAGGCGCCGAACTGCTTCGTGGCACTGTTTCTTGGAGCGCCGACGATGCACTGGCGCAGACTCCTTTCGAAGTTGGAAGTCCTAGATGATTCTGGATGTCGCGATGCTCCCAGCGCCACTTATCCTGGTACGTGAACATGGCACTGTATTACGATGATCCTTACAGCTTTTTTTTATAGATAGTTTTGGTATTACAGCTGTTCCCTGGGAGCGAACCGGAGGTAGTAGGAGATATACAAATCTCCACCCCGTTTCCGGCCGTTTCAGACAGCTCCGAGCGCGTTGAAGCCTTCTCTATCCACAAAGAAGTGCCAAATACTTGTTCAGATCAAGACAGCTCTTCGGTTCTTCAATATTTGCCGAAGGATTCCGACGATTTGGAAGGCTGATCTCTACTTTTACTACAAGTGTCAAGCGCGTTTCAGAACGAGCAGTATGTACTTTGTCCAGAAATTTTTAAACTAAGTTACTATTGCGAGCGCTAAACTGACTTTTTGAGGCGAAGTTTGTGCAGATTTCCACCAGGGCGACTAATTTTCACTCTGCGATTTTTCTTTTTTGAATTGTGACGAAGATGAACCTCGGTAGCGTTCGACTGCGCGTTTCACGCCGTTGCAGGATCTTGTCGGGCGGATCTACAACCAGGGATCAACCCCGACCGTTCCAGACTTCCAGTCGCGAAGAATATGGGAATGTTGACTGGAACTTTTGAGCACAAAGCGAGTTATTCACTGCCCCAGTAAATTCGCAACCACTCAGCTGTTACTTCAATAAGTTCATGAAGATTGGAGCAACTCGGGAGACGCCGGCAGTGCGGAAATTCACGGAACCAAGTGCGGAAATCAACGCCGCACGGAACTCGGGCCGTAGATCCGAGTGACCATGACAAACCTCCTAACTTTTTTGGCGTTCGATAATTGCGCCATAGCACTCGTTACAAAGCGTTAGTTACTGCTCTTCGTCTTCAACCATGAACACCATTCCCCCCGACCATTTTTTGGCCCTCTCCCGCCTCGATGGGCTGCTTGGAGAGAGTGCCTACGACACAACGACCCTTGCGGCGCACGATTTGATGTAGATAATCGCACCGGGTTCATGCCTCCACAGGCCCCACCTTCGCGGCTGCCCGCAGATTGGGAGGCTGGGAGCTCGTCCTCGATGGAGCGATCGCGGAACGCTTGCAGCTGGGCGACAAACCTGGACTAACTGACACCGAAAAGAGCCGATCGGAATCGTGGAGACAGCGTGTACGACAGGTAGGCGCCATAACCTTTCTTTAAATTGGCGCTGAACCCGCAATTAGCTTCCTGTTATTCCGATTTCTGGTCTGGTCAGGTCGGAGACCAACTGCGACGCGCACATCTCGTCCTGCATGGACCATGCACTTCTACATCCACTCCCTGCCCCGGACGTGCCGGTGGTCTCCCCGCGCCGATAACCATCCCCTGTTCCAAATATGCACGCAACTCCAGCTACCCCCGTGCTCACGTATTCAGACACAGTGCTATACAATTGGACCTGAAAACGCCTCCAGTAAGGGACCCCGCTTTGGATAACCTGCAGAGCCGGACCTTGTTTACCGGGACCAACGACGAGCAGGAGTTCTACCTCACTCCGCGCGGATGGAGTGCGCGGTGTCGAAGCCTCGAGCTTATGCGCGCGACCATGGACGAGGCCTTCGTCGGCGACGACCTCGCCATGAACGTATCACTTCCTTCCTCGCGCGCCTCGCAACCGTCATCGACGATCTCCAACCCTCCTAACCGTCCGCGACGGGTGCGACCCCACGCGTTCTACAACGCCATCCGCCCCTGGTTCCGTGGCGCGGACTCGGACCCCACAAAGCGTCGCTGGGAGTTCGACGGCCTCGCGAGCGACCCGTCATGGGTCTACCCCGCGGAGCTCTCCGGTCCGAGTGCGGGCCAAAGCTCGCTCATCCACGCGCTCGACATGTTCCTCGGCGTCGACGAGTTCTCTCACGCACCTGCGCTGACGGGTACGGCGTCACAGACGAAAAAGTCGGCGTTTCTGACAAGGATGCAGCTGTACATGCCGCGGCACCACCGCAACTTCCTGAACCACCTCGCGACGAACCCGCGGCCGCTGCGCGCGATCGTCGGGGGTGGGGAGAATGCGGAGCTGCTGGGGGCGTATAACGCGGCTGTGGGCGCGCTGAAGCGGTTTAGGGACTACCACATGCAGATCGTGACGTCTTATATCATCCAGCCTGCGCGGTGGCGGCGATGCAGGCGAAGGCGAAGGAAGCGAGGCGAAGAAGGTAGAGGGTGAGGGTGCGGATGCGGAGACGCCGCTGAAGGCACAGGTGGGACGGAGCTTGCCAAGTTCCTGAAAGCGTCAGGGATCGCACGGCGGCGGCTGTTATAGCATCATAGAGCGGCGGAATTCCTTTCTCCGGTGAACTGCATCCAGGTTAGAGGATGCACACAAGCTACGCGATTCATTTGGGCTCTGGTCTTGGGAATATAATACCCTCTGGTTGTACTATGATTTGCCCGCCCAGACGACTCTATCAGCTCTCATTCGAGAAAATGGTAGTCAGCCTTTGAAGGAATGCAATCTACCTGGATCTGGTACATCTCCGAGTCATCAACTTATGAGTCGACCCACCTCTTGGATCTCTCTTCAAGCTGGCTCGGGCCATGGCGCTGGCACTGCCCAATCCAACTTTGGGATTTAGCCAGTGCACCTACAGAATCTGGTTAATGATGAGCTGTAATCTAACTTCAGGCCGCATGCTTTACCTCAAGTGGATTGCAGAGGCAGGGTTTTCAATGATGGCTTGCGACAGCGCGAGCGCAGCGATAAGTACACTGTAGTTTTGTCCTGAGAATAATGGAAGAAGCGAAAAAGCTACGCGACATCGCGCTTTTTCGGCATTTAGAGCCAGTGCAGGCTGAACTGGCCGAAGCGGAAGTATTTGGAGGGGGACGTCTGAGCAGATGTCTGGAGAATCGCCTGGACACATGGACCTGTTCCCTCGTACATTTCAGAGATCCGAATTGCGCTGTATTAGTGAAAACATCGCACTGGCTCTTTCGTTGCCGGAAAATGCCCCATGCCGCATGCTGGTTTTGTTTGAGGTAAACATGCTGTGGGGGATCCGCCTTGAAAACCCTGCTCGAGGTCATGGTTGATGTCAAGGGTCGGCACAGCCACGGGTAACTTTCTCTCCTCCCACCACAATGAATCGCAACCTCCTTCGGTTCGAACATATGCTGCGCTCCAGATCCAGGACATTTGGACTCCCTTCCCCACCAGAGCACTCGATTCCTGAGAAAACCAAGAATCCTTTGCCTCGTCAACCGTTGCAGTGGCATTCGCTGACTTTTCTGAATCGTTCTTTTCTGCTTGGTTTTCCTTCCTCTGCAAGATCCTCATCCTCTTCGTCGTTCTTGCCACGCTTGTCCTCATTTGGTCGGACCTGAAACCTCAATAAGGCTTCAAGCCGTTACCACCGCTCTAACTTGGAGTCCGAGTCCGACCCCCAAGCCTGAGGAACCAGCGTCACAATCGACTCCTACTATGCATTTCCTTACTCCTGATCCTTCCGCAAAACCTCGCCTTGTGCCGTTCGTCGACCGTTCTATCCTTCAGAGACTAGCTGGGCTGGAAACATTGCCCGATCCCGACGAACGCCCCTACTTTGCTTCTGAATCAAGCCCACGGCCGCCCTTGGTGACACGAATCCCGGAACCCAGGAAATCGCTCAGTCCACCTCATGCTCAACTGCTTTCCGATTCGGACATGTACAGCCCCATCTTCCACCGTACCGCTTTCTGCTTCCCCTGCGCATCGGCGAGCAAGAGTCAAAGGCCCGGATCCACCTCATGCAAATCATGCAGCTCGCGCAGAGACTGAACCGCACCCTGGTACTACCGAACGTAGGCAAAAGTCGCATTGGGGCGTGTTTCAAGTCCAGTCTGGAGACATACTATGATGTCCAGAGATTGACGGATGATTTGGACTTTCTTCGCACTGGGCCGGCGACCGTGAAACTGGACGCTTTTCGCCGCTGGGTCAAGGCAAATGCACCGTCGGCGCAACTGGGCTTCCTCTCGGCTAAGCAAGAATCACAGTTGGGAGTAGGACACGCCCACGACCCCTTTCTACAATGAAGACGTGTCAATTCGGGTGGGTCTCTCCATAACGACGAGGATCTTCCCAGCTGTCTCGCGAGGTTCCCTGGACTTCGTCTCGACGCACACGCTCCGCTGTACATCCACCTCAAGCCCCATACGCAAGATCGCCCCATCGCCACCTCCGTCGTCGACGCGCTGACCCGGCCCGACATCCAAGTCGCCGCCACCGCCTTCCCTCCCTCTCCCCTGAGTCCGAATACGAATCTACTTCGGCGCTGGACCCCGACGTCCTCATCCTCGCCTGGGACCTTCGCGCCCCGATCTTCCCTACCGTGGCCACAACACCCTTCCCTCAATGGCCAGCCCTGCACTACGCCCCGCGCCTGCACGTTCTCGCCGAAGCACTCGCTCCGCGCACGCCGTACGCGATGGTGCACTGGCGCATGGAGTCCGTGCCCGCCGCCAGACTACCCCAGTGCGCGTACGCGCTCGTGGACACGCTCGCACGCCTCCCCGGTGGCGTGCGCACCGTCTGGTTCGCAAGCGACTACCCACACGCTGTGCACCGCACGCAGCGGGGCGTCGACTTTGGCGCCACCCCCGGTGCGACGCTTCATAAGGGCAAGTCGGGGACGTTCCGAGATGTGGGTCCGTTGCACGCAGAGGCGGTGGGCATCTTCGGGGATGCGTTTGAGGAGGATGGGGAGCTGGAGGGGTGGGAGGTCGCTGAGCTGACGGATGAGCGGATTGCTGCGCTCGATAAGGAGCAGGTGGAGCCCGAGTTGCTTGAGGATGCGGGCGTGCGGGGTATCGTGGACAAGATTATCGGTATGCGGGCGACGCTGTTCGTGAGCGGTGCATCGCCTGGATGCGCGCGGGCTAGGTATGTATCATCCATCAGCATTCTTATCAGGCTCAAGGAAGCTCCTGGATTCAGCTCTTTCACACGGCAAGTGTTGGACGGGCGACGGGCGACACTTGGAAACCTCGACGGCGAGCTACCGACATTGCAGAACATTGTCGAGCTCTTTGGTTGACGAATGGACGGCGAGTCAGTATAGGTCAAGCGTAACCACATTCAGAAAGTTAAATGACACAAAGAGAGCTTGCCCCGGAACGATTCTGCCTTGACTTTCTCTCAGACGACATATCATGGCAAAGCAAGAGACTATGATGGCCGCGGCGACGCGTATCAGCCACAATTCAGATCCTCTCCAATCAAATCTTAGGAGATAGCGCAGTTTATGATAAGCCGAAGCGCAGTTTAAGAAGCCGATGCCTCTTCTGTGACTCGACCATGTCTGTCCTACCCAAGGAACCTCCTACTCTGGGGCTCACAGCCGGACGCCCACCGTCGAGATACAAGACGCGCAAATTTGCGATACTCGGCGCGTTGACAACTGCGGCTGCATTTTTTCTCTTCGGCCCGGCATCACTTCCGTCTCTAAATAACAGCCTTAACAACTCTGCATCTAGGCACTCGATCCCAGGCAATGCGCGGATACTTCTCCGATTTCGACCACTGCGCCCCGGCATAATGTGTGGAAGAACTTTGACGTTGAGGAAGCGACTGCCATTCGAGAGTGGTTGTGGGCGTATAAAGATTCAACCGGGCTCGGATTCAATTTAACAACCGGTATTGCGGCTACGGACTTGTGCGTAGGATTCGTCGACTTTTCTTTGACCTTGTTGGAAAATTCCGGAATAGCGATAATTCGATTGCCCTCATAGAGAATTTCCCGCCTCCGAAGGCGGATGTCCTTGGATATTTCGATAGGGACGGGACTTCTCCCCAGCGGTTTGCCAAAGTAGATGAATTTCTCTTGCTGATCTCCACCTGGCTCTTACGAGGGCGCATTAGATAGTGCTGACACTCGGCGGCGCCTCTCCTCCATTGTTCGATCAGTACCTTCTGGGGCCACTTCCAAAAGTCATTTCAAAGCAATCGGTCAGGCAAGCTTCAGTAGAACTCAAACCTTTGAGGTTCGTATTTCTTACACGCCAATATTCGCCGCTCACTCCAGTTGTAGACACATTTACACCAACCCCGATGTTCCCTACACCGCACGCCTATGGGCCCTCAATGCAACTGTCCCCGAGAAATTCGTCTTTGACCTTATAGCTCCGCTGCATAACGCAACCAGGATCTCCTCGGCGGAGTTGTGCGCAGTGGACCATTTGGGGACGTAGATCTAGAGCCGCACCTTTTGTTTGCCGCTTCCACCCCGTTCTCGTACGACGGTTCGTTCCGCCGCTTGTGGATTCAACTGAAAAAGAACGTGCCTGGTTCGTTCCTCATGGCTCTCGATATGTATTTCTATGTCGACTTGACTTCCATGGATCCGTCCGAGTGGTATCTCGTCCGAATGGTGTATAATCGTCAGGTATTCGATACCACTGAGGATTTCCTCGAGGCGTATTCGTAGGTCTGGACTCCACGACGGGAATTGTTACCGACTGTTGATCAACAGGAATGGCACACTGAAGCGGTCCAGTCCACCGGACATTCCGGGCAGCGACGAAGAAGCCTGGGCAGCACGTGGACGCAGGGGCAATAAGAGAGATTTGGACGAGCGTGCAGGACCACGACAAGTTTCGTTCAACGGAGCGCGCTATCGAGTCGACAAAGACAACCAATGGGTCACCTGGATGGGCTGGTCGTTTTATCTCAGCTTCGCCCGGGACATGGGCATGAGTCTTTGGGATGTGCGGTTCCGCGAGGAGCGCATTCTGTATGAGATTTCCCCCCAGGAAGCCTTGGCCGTCTACTGTATCTATCGCTTTTTTTATACCTCACGCAGTCGTGCTCTGTTCTAACTTTTTTATAGCCGGGAGTGATCCCCACCAAGGAAGTACCGTATTCTTGGACGGCGGGTTTGGAATGGGCACTGCAACTCGTGCTTTGATAGTCGGATATGACTGCCCTTACGATTCGCTTCTCCTTCCCGGCATCACTCACACTAGTGTTGGTACGCTGCTGCAACAAGACGCCATTTGTGTCTTTGAGCGCGACTCCGGCAAACCATTGAGTAGACATACTGGGTATATGAAAGGCGAAATGGGTGTGAGTCTTGCTGTTCCTACTTACCACGAAAATTACAAGTATTGAAATGAATTTTGTTAGGCTATCAAAGGCTACGAACTTGTTGTCCGCACAATCAGCACAGTTGGAAATTACGATTACCTGTTCGATTATACATTCCAGCTGGACGGGACGCTGGAGGTACGCATTTCCGCGAGTGGTTATCTGCAAGGCGCTTGGTGGGATGACGCGGAAATGCCGTACGGGACCAAAATTCGGGATACGTACAGTAAGTCTTTGGTTCTCCGAGTCTCTGACTCTGTTATTTCACTCAGGTTTTTTGGCAGTGGGAAGCATCCATGACCACGTCGTGTAAGTCTGATTCCCAGCTGAGTTGAAAAACAAAAATTAAGAAGGGTTTTAGGAACTACAAGTTCGATTTCGACATCGCCGGTACTCGAAATTCGCTGATGGCTGTGTCGCTTGAGAATGAGGTCGTAGAGCAGCCGTGGTTCGACGACGACTGGGGCAGCGATGTCCATCAGCAGAAGATTGTACGAACGATGATAAGAACGAGAGCGACGCCCTGCTGGACTATCCAAAAATTACGAGGGTGTATACGCCATTATTAATGAGGAGGAGCTGAACCGTGGGGATATCGTACGTCCAGAGTCTGCTACGTAGTCCGCTGACAAGCCAATTACTATTCAAGCTCGTGGTTATGCCATTCACCCTGGAATTTCTCCGATCCATTTGGTTGGTTTTGTTTTCCAAGTGACGGCATTATTCCTGCTTGCTCTCTGACTGATTATAATAATTCCCAGACAAACTTGGACAGCAAGCGGACCAGGAACAACGTCAACTTTGCGAAACACCACCTTGCCGTTTCGCGTAGGAAAGATTCGGAACCGAGCTCATCCTCCATGTGGAACATCAACTTACCTGGCGCTCCCCGTGCGTGTTTTTTTAATTTCTTCTGGGTCTATTGATATTCTAAACCATCACCAGCGGTTGACTTTTATAAATTCTTCGATGGGTGCCCGATATATCTTCGCTTTTCCAAATTCCATTGATCATGAGTCCGCATTCAGAGAATCCCTAGAACAAGAAGATCTTACGGCCTGGGTCAACTTGGGCATGCATCATATACCCAGAGCTGAAGATTCGCGTGCGTAAAAACTATTCAGAAAGTTACATCTATGGGCTGAATGAAAACTTTCGCAGCGATGACACTCACGAACATCGCGACCTCATCGTACGTATTCATTCATTCATTCCATGTCGGCGCTGATCTCGAGATCTCCCTTGATCACAATCCGTAGGGTTCTGCTGACCCCGTTCAACTTCAACGACTGGGATCCCGCGATGGAAAGCATGAACGCGATCATCATCGACGTCCCGAGCCCGGCGAAGCTTGGTCCGGGGACGAAAATGGCGTCGAGAGCGAGTACTGCGTCCCGCCTCGGTTGGGCAAGTTTACGTGGGTTGCATTGATGTAGTTTTTTTGCAATATTTTGGGCTGACAATTGTGTCGGTAGTATAACGGGTTGAGTACCTTTGAGGAGGATGGGACCCCGGGAGGCCTCAGAGAGTGCATGAATTGCGGCAACAAGGTAGATAAATATATCTTACTTGGAAACCGACTTGCTGATTTCCTGTCAGCGGAAAGCTACCACGCCATAGTCGCGTCCGAGTCGACAGAGCTTTGATGGGCCGTGAAGAAAGGAAAGCATGCACGAGTAGCACGATATAGAACTTACATGTAAGACAAATATGCGAGATTCTCATTTTTTCGGGATTAAAATTTGACAAGAAAAAAAATAACGCATAAGTTGGTTGAATTTATTTAGTTCAATTGGGTGACGGCGGGTCTTCTCGAGTCTCGACTCAAGACTGACTCAGTAATAGGGAGACCGTAGAAAACGATGGCATGGTTCGAGTCAATGTGGTGAACAAAAAATCCAAAAGGAAAGAGGACTCCGAGGCTGGAAGGTTCTCGTTGAAAGTATGGGATATAATGGCGGCGGCAAGTCTGGCGGCACGGGCGGACTTTGAATTCACATCAACATCCCTCCTTCGACCTTGCCCGACCATAACACCAAGTACGTTTTATTCTTCATTGACCCTTATCGTGGCTAATTCATTCGAAGCTCGGCCACAGTTATCTTCTCAACGCTGCTCGGCCCAAATTTTCACCCAGCTGTGCCGCTATGTGTAGTCACCATTTACGTCCTCAACAGGCCTTGAGCATCGGGGTTCCGAGTCTCTCCTTCACCTTGGAAACCAATCTGGAAACCTCCTTCCCTGAGCGCTGAACCAGCGCTCAACAGCAAATCTCAGAGCTGTCGATGAACCTCTCCAGCGTCAGTTCCGCAGCATAACGCCTGTATATCGCGTCGAATAATACAGCAGGCGAACGAGCGCTTTACAACCGGACCGATACTGCGGACAGCGAACTCTCCCTCTTCCTCTTCACAGTTTCACCCTTTGCAAAATCACTCCCGCGCGGGTGGCGATTCGATATTGATGCGCTGTCTCCTGGAGTTCACTTGGTGTCAAAAGCCAAATTGACCTGATCCTCTGCTTTTTTCCTTTACGCCTTTACTCGCTTCCACCATGTTATAGATCGCCCTCCAAGTCCCTCCAGGTCAATCCTCTTCGATTCCGACCTTGTAATGGATCTCCACGAGTTAGAGCGCGACTTTGTGCGTGCCATACCCATTTTGCGTTCCCTACTGACTCAATGTCTCTTATAGTGCTCTGATTTCAAGTGCTGCCACGAGAAGCTATCCAACCTGCACGCGCTCTTTGACCACCTCGAAAGCTGCCACCCCGGCAACGATATCAGCGATCTCTCGTTTTCTGTACCATGCTTGGGCCTTCGTCTACCTCAGAGGTTCTGCAGATTCCGCGCCGCCAGCTTCCCGCGAAAACTAAAGAGTCTCTTCACTCGTGTGCCCCTTCCGCCCATCCCACCTGTTTCGCCCATCGAGTCCATTCCTTGTGCACGTCGCCATCGGAGCTATCGTCAGTATCTTCAAGTTCCTCTCATTCCCAACGTCCTCAGCCGCAGCACTCTTTACCTGTACCTGCACCCAATCCCGAGTCTGAAGCTTCTCCATCTGCATCCCATCCTCATCCTCAAAATTCTCCCGGCACATCCATCTCTTTCCAAGCACAAGCCCCGTCCACACTGACGCGTGATAAAATCTACACCCCCGTCGCCGTTCCTGGACACTGCGGCCGGACCCCTCGCAAGCCCTATCCTGGCGCGTCTCCGCACCCGCTGCGTTCTATCCCGAGGCGTCGGGCTACGGGTATGGGTACTTCTATTATCCCGTAGCGCCGTCCCTCCCGCACGTCCCCGTTGCCGTCCCCGTTCCTGTGCGTGCGCCTGAAGTGGGAGTGCCGCCAAACGCCGAAGTCATTGATGTGATCTCATTCCGTCGCCCCAGCCACCACCGTCACCGCCCGACTCGTCTGTGCGGCGGGAAGAAGCCCCTCCTCCACCACTTCCCACCTCTTCGTCGCCACGGTCTCCTGCGCCCCGCTTCATTTTCGCCACCGTGTTCCCGCCTTCGGGTCCGATTTCAGCTCCCGCCGCCACATTCAAGCGCAAGTGCCTGCCCGGGGAGTCGACGCCGCACAATCCAATTTAGAGCTCCACGCTCCGACGCGTCACCGAGCCCGCAGCCCCCATCTCCCTCTGGGCAGTTTCTTCAGCGGTGCGGGTGCGGGCTCGAGCACGAGCAGGTTCAAATTGGAGCTCCTGCGACTGCGACTGCGACACCGACACAAATGGAAGTAGTGGACACCGCGGTGGCTTCGCTCGAAGCAGATGCGGCGCCGGGCGGACTAGCGGTGAAGACGTCGGCGCCTTGGTGAACTCGGCCGTAGACGGACAAAACATGGTCACGATTCCGGAGCAGCAGTCCCTCAAGATCACGAACGACTCGTACTCGTACCCGGATGCAGCGGGGTCGTCAATCCCGGGTGACGTTTCTGGCTCGCCAATCCCGCCCAAAACGCCGCGTTACCTGCACGGCAAGGAGAAGACGTACATCTGCCCCGTAAGTCTACTGCCATCTGTCGCGATTCGTTCGTTCGCTCGTCTGACGCTCTTGCTATACTAGGTCCCGCTCTGCGTCAAGGTACTCTTCCCTCGTACCTTCCTTGCTCACGCACCGCTGACCTCCCTCCTCTTTCCCCTCAGGCATACCTCAACCCCGGTGGGCTGCGCTACCACGCCTCGAAAGGCACCTGCGTCATGGCGGACGGGAACCCGTGCCCCGTTTCGCTCTCTCTCTCGCCTCCCTCTGCACCGAGCCCGTCAGCCCTAGCGATGCAGATACCGACGCCGACACCGCCAACAAACGTGCCAATGCCCTCCTGCACCGGCGGCGGTCTGGGCGGCTCGCGTCGTCGTCGTCGTCTGCGTCGTCGGTGTCGACTGCGGGGAAGGAGACGCGCGGTTCGGTCAAGGCGAGGTCCAAGTCTAAGACCAAGCTCAAGACCACGCCACGCCAAGCCCAAGTCCAAGCAACGTCTTCCGCTCTCTTCCCGTTCCCGTCCTCGTGCGCCAGCTCCCCTTGGTCGTCATACTCGCCGCCCGATCTCGACTTTGACTTTGACTCTGATACGCACGATTCTCCGAGTCGATTCTGAGGGTGACGCTGTCGCTGATGCTTTCTTCGCTGAATACTCGATTGATATCACTCTGCTCTACTGAAGCTTGGTGCGTGCCGCGGTACATACTTTGTTTATTTCCCGCTGACTGAAAGTCCAAGTGCAGGCACGATACATACATACATACTATCCCTCGCTCCAGCTAAATGGCTTCGTATGCCAAATCATCCCGCGGCGGCGCTTTTGAGTGCGCGCGACGCCGAAGTCGCATAGACCGATACACTGAGAGCAAGCATTTTGGCTGTCAGTAGAGCTCGTGGCTGTTTATAGACTAGAGTCCAGTAGAACGTCTAGCGCTTGTACACGCCGTAGATTCCAGAATTGTCACGCTATGTCCGTGAATTTCACGGAAACAAAAAGCATCCCAATTGAAGACTCTCCGAAATCCCTTCTCGAGTCATCGGGGTACGAGTCGAAACGAAATACAGTTTCCGTTCTAGATATATCTAAAACGGAAGCTTGACTACACATCTCGCAATGCACATTCTTTGATTTTAAATATTCGCCACCTGCTCCTCGCACCACGTCCAAAGTGCCTTCTCCGCAGCCGGATCGGTTGACGCGGACTTGCCCTCCCGCGCCCAGGGGATGAGGTACTGCATGCGCACCATCAGCTTGCTGCTCGACGGATAAAAATGAAACCCCTACCTTGCCGCCAAACGTCTTCCCCGCGTCCGTCGTGCCCGCCCAAAGCTGCGTGAGCGCGCCGTACGGTGTCGGGTACAGGATCGAGTTCTGTGTGAGGGAAGCAGGCACGCACGCAAGCAGGTCAGTGAGGGTGAGGGTGAGGAAGGACGACGACGTACGATGATGAAGGCCTGGAGGCCCCTGAGGTGCCGCTGGAGGTTGGTCTGGATGTTGCCCGGGTTCAGCGCAACGGACATGATGCCTTTGTCGCCGTATCTGCGGAAGAGCTCGTTGCTGAATACGACGTTGCCCTGAGTCAGGTAGATAAATGTGGTGTGGTCGCTCTGAATTTGACGACACACGCACAAATTTACTCTGCGAGTAGAGATCCTGCACGCCTGCTTTCTTCCGCGCCGGGCCGTCTTTGAGCGTGTTGTAGTTAATGTTTCCGCCGCTCAGTTCAGACGCAAAGGACGAGCTGTTGATGACGCGTGCGGGGTTGCCCGGGGTGGCGGTTGCGATGAGGATAGGAAGCAGGAGCGTGGTGAAGTAGAAATGCCCTGTACGCGCGTCAGTGGAATTAAGGAGATTTCGAGACGAGACGCGAGTGTCACCCAAAACGTTGGTCCCAAATTGGAGGTCGTAGTTTTGGGCTGTGACTTGCTCGAGGGGTGGGGCCTAAATAAGGGAGACGACGTGATTTCCTGACCTATGGAAGTATTCGGCTATTCTTACCATTACACCACTGGCGGCACGGTATAATTAGCATACGACGATATAAGCTGACGGAACTGGTGCATACCCATTGTTAAACAAGACATGGAGCTGAGTCTCCTTCCTGGTGAGTGCGCATGCTGAGTGGTATTCAAGGCGAGTCGGGAACATTGACGTACTCGCCGAATTCCTTGGCGGCGCGTTTAACGGAGTGGAGGTCGGCGAGATCTAATTGAAGGAATTCGGCTTGCTTCCCGGTCTCGGATTTGAGGTCGCTAATAGCAGCCTTTGCGTTCTCGGAATTCCGCGCAGCCACGTAGACTTTGGCGTTGTGCGCAAGGAGATGCTGGAATCGAAGCGAGTGAGCTGCGGGGGCCTTTTTCAGTTACAAAAACGCTACGACACACTTTTACTGTTTCTTTGCCAATGCCAGAGTTGCCGCCCGTCACTATGATAATCTAGGGCCGATTTCAGGGTTTTAAGCTCAAGTGCTGCATGTTCAGACAGTACCTGTCCAGAAAGGTCTGGGATGTCATCGACGGAGAATTTAGATTTGGAAGGCCATGATTGCTTGATACCGGAGATAATGAGGCCCATTGTTTAGACAGGGAAGAGGAAAACGAATATGGGAGGTATTCGTGGCGCTCTGGATAAATAGGGAGGGAATGAATATGGGTAGGAGAGGAATTATAAGTATGAAGGACGATTGCCGATGTGAACTCGGATGTACATCCGAGTACATCCGAGTAGGAATTTGAAATATTGTGATGGATGTCGTCATGTTCACTTGAAGTACTTACAAAGTACTGGGTAAATATTCCGCGCCGGGATATACCTACCTAGCTGCCTTCGCCGTCACCTAATCCTTTGAGGTAGTCTAATCAGTAAGAGATCTTAACAATTTATTGTATCCTCTATACAGTACATACATACTTAGAAGCAACCTGGAAGAGAACTTCAACCCACGAATCAATATCTGCACTTCGTTTCAATACTTGCGAAATCTCATTTATCTACAATCCCACTTTCCGAAAGAGCGACACAAATCACTGACCGACGATTGGTCGCATGGGCGGGCTTTCACGCGATGGCGTGGGGCCGTGGGTTTCAGCCATTCACAACCGTGTTCTAGACCTTGTCTGTGGGGCAATCGCTCGAGGAGGTAGAGTTTGCGGGACTGAGAATGTTCTGGTTGACCCTTATTATACCCAGTCAGAGATGAACGAACTTGAAGAGCCCTTCATTGAAACGTATTTATGCTTTGGTATTCCCTCAACTTCGTCACGTCACTAAAACATATTCCAAGAAAATCAGATTTGCTCTTCATTGATCTCGACTGTGCATGAATACTGACCAAGAATCAAACTAAGCGTCAAACTGCTGCTTCGCCTAAATGTGCAGCATAATACTCCTGTGCTGTCTTCACTGCGTCGTGTTCATACACAACAGATTGCATCTCCCGAGCTAGAATACGTTGAGCAAAGACCGAATATATAATATATCAAGTTCGCTTACATCTGATATATGTGCCGCGTTTCTCCGGTCTCGCCTGAGCTACGGATTCTGTATTGACGTAATCTGCACGCTCCTTCCTGAGGGCCTGGTATGCCTCGAGCCTAGTTGGCACGTCTTCCTTGGTCGTACCAAGCGGAAACAAGCACCCGAGAGCTGCAGCATCCTCGACTCCCATTGCTAGACCTTGCCCGAGAAGGGGGAGTGTAGCATGGGCGGCATCACCCAGAAGCGCTGTGCGCCCACGGATCCAGGTCGGAAGGATGGGTGTCACCCTCAACTGCCATTTCATCAGGGGACTTGCAGCAGGCAAGTCGAAAATACGCAGGAACTTCGGGTGAAATGAGTGAAATGTCTGGAGGACTTCCTCTCGGGTCGTAGCAGGTGTCCAATCTGCGACGATATACATATCATTGCGCTTCAAACAAGATGCAAAGTGAAAATCGCTGACCTGGATCACCCTGCTTCGGGTCAGTATGAAAACCCACAAAATTTACGAGCGTGCCGCTTCGACACTTGTAAATGAAAAACATTCGCAAAGGGCCATCCTCTCGCCATGCGACGCTCCTGGCTCCGATGATTCCTTCCGACAGCCACGCAAGCTCCGGAATTTCGTCCAAACCAGAGGCATCAAACAGGCAACGGAAGCACGACAAACCTGACCCGGGAACCCTTGTGTTGTCACGGTCCAGTATACTGGCGCGAACAGCGGACTTCAGGCAGTTAAGAAATTTCCGACGTGCAGAAAAAATACTCAAGGCACTGACATGAACCCCGTCAGCCCCGATGACAACATCGGCCTGGTAGATCTCTCCGCTGCGCAGAGTCACTGTTCCTGCTTCGGGATCGCAGGCGACAACCTTGCTGTCAAGAAAGAGTTGTGAAGGTGGGCCTTCACCTTCCCCAATCGCAAGGCGCTTGAGTTCGTCGTGAAGGTCACTTCGGTGACACGACAGATCCTACTTGACTTGAGTAGAAATCTTCAAGCAACGGAATCAAAAACATACCGGAGTTCCGTCCGTCCTTGGAATCAACCACTGAAGGCTGGTACTGTCTCCGGTCTTGGCATCGAAAACTACGATCTAGCACGACTTCGAGACAAACTACCAGCCGAAATTCAATGCGACCCACCCCATCGAAGGCTACGGGCTTCAGGTTCTCGCGGGAGCACCCGAAACGCTCCAAAATGCGCACCGCATTGCGTTGAAGCCCAATACCGGCGCCAACCTCTGTTTTAATCTGCGATGATTCGAAGATCTGGCAAGTTATGTGAATCTCACTAAGAGATCTTCACCGGTCAACGTTCAAGGGGACTAACTCTAATATGGTGTCCATTTCGTCGCAATGATACGGCGGCGGCTAGTCCGCCGATACCTGCACCGACGATAGCCACATTCAACGGTCGAGGTGAGTCTTGGGGGTGCGTCATTCCGGGAGGTCTTGGGAGTCGTCGGGTGTGCCACTATGAGAAGATTCGAAGATGATCAATTGTTCGGCGAGATTTCCGGTCCTAAATCAGTTAGTATGGTATACGATCATCTGGATGCAGGAGGTCAAACAGATTTGGGTTGGCTGGCAGTCCGACGTGTTGCAATTGGCAAGGATTGTCGACTCTCGAGGGACTGAGGATTGGAGTGACTGGAGTCCGATGGACCTTTTTGCAGGTCGAAACAACTTGAAAAGAGGCACTGATTGGGCACTCAGGAAGTTGGAGCTTGGGAAGCTGCAGATAATTTGAGCTCTTGTCCGCTCCTCACTGTGCTTGCAGCAAGGTTGCAGTGTGGGGAGGGCGGCGCGACGCAGGCGACTCAACCAACAGGGTCACGCCAAGTCACGGTCACGTTGGCGAGGCATGACACATCTGTTTTCAGTCATCGCGTTCGAAATGACACTCACATCCCCAATTTCCTATGTCTCGCGCCGAAGAGACTCTGCGAGTATCCTGAATGCCTGCCAGTGCTTTGTTCAGTGCTGGGTTGTCGTCTTTGGTGTTGTAAGTAGTTGACGTCTGAATTTCCGCCACTCAGTTCAGATGGGAACGGTGCCCTAACTCTACCCAGTCGCAGATGAACGAACTTGAAGGGCCCTTGAGAGCATTGAAACCTATTTGTTGCTTTCGTACGCTTTTTCACTTTGGCAGAATCATGTCACTAAGTAAACCATATTCCGACAGATCCCCCCATTTTAGCATCTCGACTGTATACTACTGTAGCATTTCAATCAATTCGGACCCGATCTGGAAAAAATGATACAATTAAAATCCAAAAGAAATCCAACAAATCGAGATAAAATTATTGCCGCAATGAACAAAAAGTGGGTGTGACCGTGACGTCCGAATTGAATGAAATGGTACAGTATAGCAGTGAATACTTGAGCAAGAATGAAACTTAGCTTCAAACCGCCCCGTCGCCGAAATGTGCAGCATAATACTCTTGTGCTACCTTCACTGCGTCGTGTTCAATCACCAAAGCTTGCATCTCCCGAGCTAGAAACTACATTCAGCCAAGGTTGACAAGGAGGCAATATAATATATCATGCTCACTCACATTTGACATATGTGCCGCGCTTCTCTGGTAGGCTTGCCTGAGCTACAGATTCTGTATTCACATAATCTGCACGCTCCTTCCTTAGGGCCTGGTATGCCTCGAGTCTGGCTGGCACGTCTTCCTTGGTCGTACCCAGCGGAAACAAGCACCCGAGAGTCGCAGCATCCTCGACTCCCATCGCTAGACCTTGCCCTAGAAGAGGGAGTGTCGCGTGGGCGGCATCACCCAGAAGCGCTGTGCGCCCTCGGATCCAGGTCGGAAGGATGGGCGTCACTTTCAACTGCCATTTCATCAGGGGACTTGCAGCAGGCAAGTCGAAAATACGCAGGAACTTTGGGTGAAACGACTGAAATGTTTGGAGGATTTCCTCTCGGGTCGCAGCAGATGTCCAATCTACGACAATATACAGGTTCAAACATAATGCAAGGTGAGGATTGCTTACCTGGCTCATCCTGCTTCGGATCAGTATAAAAACCCACAAAATTTACGAGGGTGCCGCTTCGACACTTGTAAATGACAAACGTTCGCCAAGGTCCATCGTCTGTCCATGCGACGGTCCTGGCTCCGCTGATTCCTTCTGACAGCCACGCAAGCTCCGGAATGTCGCCCAAACCCGAGGCGTCGAAGAGGCAACGGAAGCACGACCAACCTGACCCAGAGGCCTTTGTGCTGTTACGGCCCAGGATACTGGCGCGAACAGTGGACTTGAAGCATTTGAGAAATTTGCGACTTGAGGAAGAATACTCAAGACACTTACATGAACCCCGTCAGCCCCGACGACAACATCGGCTTGGTAGATCTCCCCGCCGCGCAAAGTCACTGTTCCCGCTTCAGGATCGCAAGCCACAACCTTGCTGTCAAGAATAAGTTGCGCAGGTGCGCCTTCGCCTTCCCCAATAGCAAGGCGCTTGAGTTCGTCGTGAAGGTCACTTCTGTGACACAACAAATCCTACTCCACTTCAGTCGAAATCATTGAAGTACTGGAATCAAAAACATACGGTGGTTTCGTCGCTGCGAGGAATCAACCACTGAAGGCTGGTACTGTCTCCGGTCTTAGCATCGAAAGCTACGGTCTAGAACGACTTCGAGACAACTGCTAGACGAAATTGAATGTGACCCACCCCATCAAAGGCTACAGGCTTCAGGTTCTCGGCAGAGTACCCAAAACGCTCCAAATGCGCACCGCATTGCGTTGAAGCCCAATACCAGCGCCAACCTCAGCCTTAATCGGCGATGATTCGAAGATCTGTAAAGTTGTGTTCATCTCGCTAAGAGAAGTCCACTCGTCAACGTTAAGGACGCACTCTAATATGGTGTCCATTTCGTCGCAAGGATATGGCAGCGGCTAGTCCGCCAATACCTGCACCGACTATAGCCACATTCAACGGTCGAGGTGGGTCTTTGGAGAACGTCATTTCGTGGAGTTTTTGGTAGTCGTCCGGTGAGCCACTGGCATGCGCATATTATAAGAAGATTCAAAGTACGAGTGATCCGCTGAGGCGCGGTGTGCTCGTGAAGCTTTAAAGTCCGTGGCATAATCGCTCTTTACGCTTTGATGCTAAATTCCTGTCGAAATTTATTTTTGCTCGCAGGCCGTAGTTTTGTTATCAGTCGAATCACGGTGTTCCGTTTCTGGTCCTGAATCAGTTAGCCTAATATATGGCCATCTGGTGATGTAGGAGGCCAGACAACTTTTGGTTGACCGGCAGTCCGACGCGTTGACGGTTGGCCAAGTGTTGGCAAGGATTGTCGACTCTCGACGGACTCGACTCCGAGTGTTGAGGTTGGATCTTTTGTCAGGTTGAAACAACGTGAAATGAGATACTCGTTTGGCACAGTAACTCGAACCGTTATGATTTGAGTTCATATCCACTTCTCAGGGTGGGGATGGGGCGACTCAACCAACAGGGTCACACCCAGTCACGGTCACAGTTGATTAGGGTTAGGGTTTAAGTTAGCCGCCGGCAATTCAAGAGTCTTTTGACTCGAATTTTTCTCAGCGCTCAGCGCTTATCCCGTACATACCGGAAATCATGTTGGCGGTAGGTGCATTGAAATACTACTGAATTTATCCATATAATATTGCAGGCTCCTGCGACATGTCTCCCTGAGAACTTCTACACCCCGTTTCTATCCGACATTGCAAAGGCGCGTCTCCCGAGCCCCAGTACGCGTCTGTAGCTATATCGCTGCGAGGCTGATAGGCGTACAGTTCGGAGTCTCTTTCCCCTCGAGGCTACTCCTGGTGTTCTCTCCCTGCTCGCAGGCAAGCCGAATCCGACGACGTTCCCGTTTACTTCCTTTAGCTTCACTGCATGCGGTGCTCCTGCTGAGGACGGACAGCTCACCGAGGAGATTTCGTTGAGTCTTTCCGGTGCAGAGCTTGCGGCGGGACTGCAATATGGACCAACGGGTGGGATGACGCCGCTTGTTGACTGGCTCTACGACTTGCAGCGCACCGTGCATGGGCGTGAACGCGGAGAGGGATGGACCCTTACTGTTGGAAGTGGATCACAGGATTTGCTATCCAAGGTCAGTTGTAGTCTTGCAGTTTGCTGATACTAATTCGGAGTAGACGATCATTGCGCTATTCAATCCTGGAGACACTGTCCTCGTGCAGTCTCCGGTATACGCGTGCGTCTCGTTGTTATACTACTGACCCAGGTGCTGAGTCCCACTAGAGGCGTTATTCCATTGTTCCATAGTTTGAAGTGCGAGCAGATCGGTACCCATCTCTTGAAAGGTCTTTCTGCCGGTCTGACCTGGCTGCAGAGGTGGATGCCGACGCGGATGGGATATCGACTGAGTCGCTGCGGGCGATTCTGAGGGCCTGGCCAGCCGGTAAACCCAAGCCCAGGGTTCTTTATACGATCCCAGTGAGTATGACTTTTGACGGCTTCAACGTTAACTCAAGCCTATTTCAGTACGGCGGTAACCCCACTGGGGCGACGTCCACGCTCACTCGGCGCAGAGAGGTCCTGCAGCTGGCCCGTGAGCATAATTTCCTCATCATGGAAGGTACAGCATGACCACCCCGCTCCGTTATTCCTTCGCGGTAACTGACAACCGCGCAGACGACCCGTACTACTACCTCTTCTACGGTGTTGAGCGCGCGCCGTCCTACTTTGCAATGGAACGCTCGGACCCGTCCTGCGCCGGCCACCACGTCGGGCGCGTCCTGCGCTTCGACTCGATCTCAAAGATCCTCTCCGCCGGAATGCGCATCGGCTTCCTCTCCGGGCCCGCACCGCTGATAACTGCCATCGACATGCACACCGCGGCCGCCAACCTGCAGCCCGCGTCCATCACCCAGGCCATCGCGCACACGCTCCTCTCCGCGTGGGGCGTCCCCGGTTTCATCGCCCACACGCGTCGAGTGTCGGACTTCTACCGCGTGAAGCGCGACGTGTTCGAGGCCGCGATGCAGCGGCACCTCACGGGGCTCGTGAGTGGACGCCGCCCCAATCCGGGCTGTTTTTCTGGTACGCTGCCTGCTCCCACCCAACTTTCCTATGATGCAAAAAGGGACTGATGACGATGACGCGCGCGCACGCAGGTTCAAATTGCTAATTCCCGGCGAGGAGAACTCAGAGAGCGTCATACGCAAGCAGGCATTCGAGCGCGGCGTGCTGGCCCTGCCCGGGACCGTGTTTCTGCCGAATGGACGCGCAACGGCATATGTGCGCGCCGCGTTCAGCCTGCTTTCTGCGGAGGACGTCGACGAGGCGTTGAAGCGACTACGCGATACGATTCTCGATGCCAGGGCGGCATATCTTAAATTATAGGCGCGCACCTGCGCTTGTAATCCGCTACAATCGCCCGAATGAAATTGAGAACAGATGTACATCGGCCCTGGAGAGCAGCGTATGGGTCAAGATTGCACCGTGATACGCACCCGTGATAACCTCACGCTCCGGGTAAGTGTACTACGCGGGGATCCTTTCGCCATCGAAGAACTTAGGATGCGTCGGAGCGGCACTATTGACCGCGAAAGACCTGGTTCTCAGTCTGCCCGCCTGAGGCAGCATATCTTAAACTATAAGCGCGCGCCTGCGCTGTAATCGGCTAGAAGTTCAGAACAGATGTATGGGGAGCAGCGTATGGATCAAAATTCCATTCTTGATACTCACCCGCAATATCCTCACGCTGCGGGTGAGATTGCTGGCCCCACACGGCGATCCTCTCGCCATTGAAGAACTTAGGATACCGTCGGAGCAGCACTATTTTAACAAATGAACTGGTTCTCAGTTTGCCCCCCTGAGAGAAATTGAGGAGAGATGGAGAAAGATGCCCCCCTGTTCCCTGGTTATCGCTGCGGAACCTTTCAGTCGTTGCGGAACTTCTTGAGTTGCTGCGGAGCTTTTGAGTGGACGCATCCATCAGACCGTTCTACAGCGCTCGTCCGTCGGGGGTGCGTTTTCGTGGAGCCTTCTCAGGTGGAGCGTCTTCGCGCTTAAATGAATGGTGGCGTGTTTGCTTGTATAGAAAATGCGACTTGGCAAAGTCTGCATCAGCGCCGCAAATTCCGCTGTTGACGATGCGACGAAGACAGACGTCTTCGGCGTCTGCTTTAATGATTGTTACGCGGGCCCCACCTGGGAACGGAAGAGATAAATAGCAAGAATATGGTGCCCCAACAAATTGAACACGGCGATGATAATGAGGAGACTAGCCAGAAGTGGGGGTATCTGGGGGGCCTCGACCGCATTTGTGTATTCTCTGTCCTTGGGTGCAACGGGCTGGCTCGCTGGCTGTTGGTCGCGGCGATACATAGGTGATTATCAAACGAGCTGCAAAAAATGCGACCAATGTAGATCATCGAAGCAAAACCGTCGCGGAAGAATCGACCCTCAAGAAGCCTGAATCAGTTTTGCGTGCTGCATAGAATTTGAGAAGAATCCCGTCAAATGAATGTCTAAAGCGGCTAGCTGGGCTATTGGCCATCAGGAAAAAGCCAAATGGCTATGGGCTGCCACATAGACCTGCATAGACGTCATAGACGCCATAGATGCCATAGCAACGTTGCTATGGCGTCTATGAGTGTCTATGTAGGTCTATGTAACTGCCCATAGAGCCCATAGCCATCTGACTTTTTCCTGATGTGCTCTCGGGAGGTGCGTAGGTCGTAATTAAATTGGAAGAAACCTGGAGAATCCTTCCCACAGGAAGCGGACGTCCTGTCGTGGCATAAAGAGCACGAAAACAAAGATAAGGGAGTGGTTCTGCCGCGGAGTGAGCACGAGTGACTGTATTGACTCCTAGAATCCAAGCGTAGTGCCAGTGGTGATTGTTCCCTGGAGAGATAGACCAAGACAGGGATGTATGCAGACCGGGTAGGTAAAGCCAGAGGCTGCTGCGACCGGAGATATTTTGAACCGCCGAAGGAAGAACGTCCAAACCGCAACCCTGGCTTAAAACCTCCAGATTAATACATGTACTGTTTTTGGAACTGATTTGCAGAGAACATTGATGAACACCGGATGTCTAGATATTTCTGTACAACGTTGAATAGCGATCAACGGAAGAGTCTAAAACCTAGCACGCCAAAGTTCAATCGCCGCCATGAGTAGCTTGCTGCGTTGCAGACCGTCGTTTGTCCGGTATGAGCGGCGCCGGCCGCCGAGATACTAAGAAGGCATAGCTTCAAGTCCAGAGACAAGTTTAGCAGAAGAGTACGAACAAGGCTACGAAAAGATGGAAGAAGTCGAAGGAGATTATAGCTCGCTGCACCGCCACAGCAACCCACTTCGGGATCAAAATCACGTCTGCGAGGAAAAATCTAATGCCTAACGCCACCACGCGACACAATAGTAGTACTACATAGTCTATCTAAGAAAGTTGGATGTGAGCTTTTGTGGATGAGGGTGGATGTCTACGAGGCATGGCAGTACGCACCGCGTACCAGGGGATAAGAGAAGAGGTCGGTGGTATGGAGAGGAGCGGAGCGGAGGGGAGGTATGCAGGAGGGGAGGTATACACATGTAGTACAGAGAGAAGATGGAAGCATAGGGTTGTACTATGGGATGTAACTGAAGGTGGGCGTCTGGTGTGTGGTGGTGTACATTGGAATGTATGCGTGCATGTGTCCATATATATTCAAGTTATAGTCCAGGTCCGTTGTTGGGAATGCGCATCACCTCCTCGCCTCCACTGAGCTCGTCCTCGTCACTCTCGGGCGGCGGCGGAGGGGGTGAGGGCGGCTGCAGGTCGTGGTTCGTACCCTTTCCATTCCCCGGCCCAGGTAGCGGCCCCCTGCTTCGTGCGCCCTTGAACGTAATTGGGACGTTCTCTTCGTCCCCGCTGCTCGTGCTGTCATAGATGGGTCCCCGCGGCTCGTCGTCGTCTTCCTCGTCATCGTACTCCCCCTCCTCAGCATACGGATCGCGGTCCTCGTCGTACGCATCCTCCTCTGCTTCCTTCTCCATCCCCACCTCTCTCACACGCGCCCCCGACCCGTAGCTGCACCCACTCCCACTCCCGCTCGGGCTCCCAAGACTCCCTATGCCTCCCTCCTCCTCATCCGGCGCGTACCCCCCCGGCGGCACCATCGCCCCCACAATCATCCCCCGCCCCATCATGCTCACGCCCTTGTCGCCCTCGCCTTCCACATCGGCATCGCCCTCGCCCTCCGCAGACCAATACCCCTCTCCCACACTCCCCGCAAGCGCCGTCGTCATAATCAGGCTCGTCGTCCGCTGCTCATTCCCCATCCCACTGCCGGATCCACCGAGCGCCTCCACCGAGTGCCTTGCCGCGCGCGGGAAGATGCCTAGCTTTTTTTTCGCGGTTGCAGCGCGTGGGGGGCTGAGCGCATCCGTCGAGTGCCTCGCCGCCGGTGGAAACACGCCTAGACGCCGCTTCGCTGTCGCTCCCGCAGGCGGGCGGTGCGCATGTGTCGTTGTAGCCGCCGTAGTAGTGGTCACGGAAGTCGAAGTGGGCGAGAAAGTCGAAGCACCGAGCGCAGGGTAGGTGGACGTAGTAGGTGTAGAAATCGTCGGCGCAGGCGACTCCCTACCCCAGCGGAAGAACCCTCTTGCCCGTCTCGTCGCAGTCGGCGAGTCCCCCGCGACGCTCGACGACGACGCGGTGGTGGAAGCGGAGTGCGGCGGTGGCAGCATGTGCGTCGATGAGGATTCGGTTTCGGATCCGCGCCGCTGCTGAGCGAGGAGTGGGGCCGGGAGCCGCGCAGTGTCGACGGAGCGCGATTTCGGCTTTGTCTTGCGTTTTGCGGGCTTGTCTTCCTTCTCCTTCTCCTTCTCCTTCCCCTTACCTCTTTCCTTATGCTTGTCCCTCTCCTTATCCCTTCCACCGCGCCTCCCCACCTCTATATTCGGCGCGCTTCTCGTCCCCGCCTCGTCGTCATCTCTATGCCTCCCCCTCCCAGTATCCCCATCACTCCGCCCAGACCGAAAGATATTGAAATTGCTGAGCCGCCTCCCCAGCTTCGTCTTCCAATTCCACTTGTACTTGGGCTCGAGGATGGCGTTGGCTTCGTCGGCGGCGGAAACGACGATGCGAGGCGTGGTGGCTGCGCGCCATTCGGCGGGCCGCGGGAGGTCGTAGAGGAGCCAGGGGACGTCCTGGGAAAGGAAGGAAGGTCAGCGGTGCGGGAATGAGAGGGCATAGAAGAAAGAAAGATGGGGGCGAATAAATGCACGCAAGCAAAGGCAGCCACGGGAATACCGCAGGACAAGTGAACAAAAAAAGACGGACGAAATCTCGCACTCGCACCCGCGTGTGAAAAGAAGAGCAGGGGCGCAGGGAAAGTTCCATTCATGACCAAGAAAAAAAGGGAAAGAGAGGAAAAGGCATATCAAATAGGACGACAAGAGTCGAAAGAAACGCTCGAATAGATGATTTCGCAGAAGAGCAAAGGGTGGAAAGGGCAAGAGAAATGCGCTCAAAGGGAAACACAATAAACCAAAGCACCCCAGCTCGACAGCGAGAAAAAAAGCCAAAAGGAAGAAAACAGGAAAGAAAGATTGTAAAGAGAAACTCGACCTGGACGAACTGCGAAAAGTGATGAAACGAGACGAGACGACACCCACCTTGACATCATCGATCCCCCACCGCTTCCGTACGTCCTTCTCGAGCAGCTTGCCCAGCAGCTCGAGGACGCCTTCGCCTGACTCATAGGAGCCTTCTTCCCCGTCTCCAGGCTCGCCATCTTCTGCCTTTTCGGCCGACTCCTTCTCGCCCTCTCCACGCCGCCGACTCGATGCGCGCTCAAGCCCGCCCTCTTTGTCTTTACCCTCCCCGCGTCGACGACTCAAAGCGCGCTTTAGCCCCCTTGCGCCCTTCTCCTTCTCTTTTGCAGCCCCCTCGGCACGCACAATCGGCACCCGATCCGCACACATAGACTCCACATTCTCAGGCACCCGCCACTCCTCCTCCCTAATCGCGCGATACAGACTTGTTTCCACCGCGACCGGCCCCGCCGACTGTGCGTCCGGCGCAGGCTCGAACGGCATGCGCCCGAAGAGCATGCAGAAGAGCGTGACGCCGAGCGCCCAAAGGTCGACGGCGGGGGTGACAGGGTTGTATCTCGTCGCCGGCCCCGAGGCAGAGGCAGAGGTAGAAGAGGAGAACGGGTTGTTCGAGCGGGCCGACGAAACAGACGTGCTGGAAAACGACGGCGTAGGCGCGCCGGGTGCGATCTCCGGTGCCAAAAACGCCGGTGTCCCCGCATGGCGCGGGCCCAGTTCCTCGCCCTCGTCGTCTGCAGCACCCGCAGAGGGCACGAGATGCGCGACGCCAAAGTCGCCGATCTTGACGCGCGAGCGGTCTGCGGTCCACATGATGTTGGAGGGCTTGATGTCGCGGTGGATGATGCCCTGGAGGTGGAGGTATTGTAGCCCGAGAACGATGTCGCGGGTGCAGCGTCGGACTTGGGACATGGTGAGGATGGGGACGCCGGGGGCGGACTGCCATTGGAGTTCTCCGCCTTCCATGTATTCCATAACTGCGATATGAATTAGTATAGGTGGTAAAAAGAGCGTGATGGAGGTAAGTGTAGAGTCTTCCGTCCGTACACAAAGGCGGGAAAGTCGAGTGCTTCAGAACAACTAAAGCACCCCACCAACTCCCGGAGGATAGAGAAAGAAACGCCACGCACTCAGACAATATTGGCACTCATCTGGTCGTCGATGAACGAAAAGAACTTGATGATATTCGGGTGGTCGCACTTCTTCATAATGGCGATCTCACGCCGGATTTTTGCTTCTTCGGTACCGCGACGGTCGACGAGCGCGGAGGGGGCCCCAGTGCGGGTCATAGTTGGATTGTTGGCGAGGCTGGGGTGCGCACGGGCGGGGTTGTTGGCGCGCAGCTTGTTGAGGTTTTCGGTGCGTTTGTTGTTGCGGGCGATTTTCTTCATCTGTGAGCGACGAGAGGTCCAAAATGATTCCATGAGATTCGAGTGAATTGAATTTTGCAGATTTGGAGAGAAAGAGAGGAAGAAATAGTGAGCAGACGCAGGAGACCATGAGGAGGACGACACGCACGGCCCTGGGTATCGGATCCGTATTGTAGTCGACGAGATACACAACCGCATTATGGCCCTTTCCTAGCTGGCGCTTTATAGAGATGTAGTCCGAGTTTTTGCGCTGCTGCGAGGGCGTAGGATCCGGCGGTGAAGCAATCGAGGTCGACATCGCGGGAGTACTAGTAGCAATTCTGTTCCAGATACCAGCATGAACACACAACTGAACCAGACGGATCCAAAGGCAAGAAACGAGGAGAGAACGAAGGAAAGAGGGAAGGAGGAGGAGGAGAGGAAGCGCAAGAAGTATTCACGAGAAAGAAAGAATCAAATAATAATAATCACAGGTGTAGATTGCCTCTTGATAGACCCCGGACACCCGCTCTATCCTTGTCAAATACCACCATGATCTCTGTTGCGACGATTCCTCAAGACGCTTGTATCGCTGTGAAATGCGACAAGTGTGGTAAGACTACGTGGAAGGTGGTTCTGTGCCTCTCATTTATCGAACACAACTGACGCATAGCAGGGATGCGGTCAGCACGTCGACTCGGTATGCCTTGGCAGATATATCTCCCAATCAGATCTCTCATCGCATCCCCTTATTTCTCCGTAGGTGATGAAAGACGTCAAGGATGAGGACAAATGCGTCTGTCCTCGCGCGTAGCCTCGAGCGACCCAGTACTGTTACCGTAAAGCCCAATGGCAATACGCGATGCGACACACAACCCCATGCAGAAATCCCGCTGTATCACCTCACCTCTGTCACCTCTGTTTTTATTTTAGCTCCATGATACATGATAGGCTATGGGCAGACAGTGCGGACGAAGTCCCGGTTTGAGATGGATCCGTGATCGCCGGACCATTCTTCCTTCGGAAACTTCAGGATTCTCGCCACGAAATCCATTTTTCACAGTTGAAAATGATGCGGCGTATTCCAGCGCGGTTCAATATCTTTGCTTCAAGTACAAAAACTGACATTGATAGATGTCCAATTTGGCACGCGGCGCCATCTCGACATTATTTGGATATGCTCGGTGACTGGCGAACATTCTCTTGGTTGGTTGCACATTTACTTGAACGGAATCAGACCGAAACTGACTGTTATAGCTTGTGTTGAGTTCGATTTGGAAAGGTGACAGCGTTGATAGCGTCTGCGCAAGTGTTCTGCAACAAAGGGCGAATGAATGTCTGGCTGGAGATTCCTTTCTCAGCGTGTGTGGTCTGACAAAGTCACCAATAGCCTTCCATTTTTCCGAACAAGATCTCGCTATATATTCAAGACAAGGGTGAGTACATGGTATCGATAAGATAAAACCTTTCAAGTTGAAAATAGAAATCAACCGAATGACCCATTGTCTCAATTTGGACAGACAATTCTCCTTTTCTCGAGCTAACACGAGTTGAATCAGGTCTTACTTCAGCTTGGTTTTTTTACATATCTCTTTGAATTTCATGGCAGGTTTGCATTTCTACCCTCAAATAAAATTCGCCAATCCCAAATTGCGGTGCAGCGGAGGTGAGAACCAGTTCTCATTAGGCGGAAAATGCCGAAATCTGGTCAATAGCATCTCGCTTTAGTCAACGGAGATTCCCCAATGACCCCAACCTTTTGAATAATTGAAGGTTTGAAACAGACTGAAACCGACCCAAGACTTTTCTAGTCCGGAAAATGCCGGAATTGAAATTTTTTCAATGGCACCTCGCTTCAGGCACCCTTACTGGGATGACGCTGCACATTCGACTGTCCTTGGAATGGTTCTGGAGACTGAGCAACAGTATTCCGCCCCACTTTCCATTTCTATCTTAAAGAGATCTCCCCTCCTTCCTTTTTTAGATTCAAATTTTCCCCCTTTCGGATGCCGCTAGCTGGCCGCATGATACACAACTCAATATCCACCTGGCGCATTCCCCGTCGGCGCCACACGCAGACATACTGCAGGGACATGTCCCTGGTGTATGTATGAACTCAACAAGAAAGACGGCGAGCCAACGTTCGAGGGCGAGAAGTCCCCAGAGAGGCAACTCAGTCCCGACCACACGACCATTCTTTTTTTGTTGTCATCACGTCTCCCGGTCGAACCGAGCTGTCTCGCTTATCGGCTTTGCTCGGGTTTTCCCACTGCACTGGGCGAAGTGACTCGAAGTGTGCCTATCCTCCCACCATAAATTTTGCGTGAGAACCTTCCCTTTGTCTCCGATCCCCAAAATTTACTGTTGTGCTGACGTCCCTGAAGAACGTTATCAGACAGCTGAAGGCGGCCATCTACTGTCCTTCGTTTCGTCCCGAAAGGACATTATCCAGGCTCAAAGAGCAAAAAAGAAAAATCTCTTCTCCAACTCTTCTTATGATCGAGAAGACTCGATCCCGCTCACCTTACAGCGCGGATCTCGGCGGATATTGCAAATCTTCGCGCGTACCATCCAATTACAGACCGTACTTGTCGAGGACCTCTGGTTCGTCGATGTAACAAGGTATGCCTTTCATATATCCGCCGAAGATCTTGCATCCGAGTCTCCGAGTTCCCTGCGCGTCCTGGGCCTGCTGGAAGTAGGTTCGATATATTGGGAGCGAGATAGGGTTCAAAACGCCCAAATCTGGCCACATTCTCCCTTTGGGTCGACGAGCGCTGGATCTTCTCAGGCTCTCAGCTCGTCTTCTTCGACACTCCTCATCGTCACACAGCGTTCTCCTCGAAAGACTTCAATCCCAGTCATTCGGCGAAAAAAAACATATCAATCGTGCCGTCCAGTCTCGTCCTCTCTTGTCTTGCCTGTCTTGTCTTCAGTCTTACCGGCGGCAATGGTTACCAACGACGCCGATATCGATATCTCCGTGTCTCCGTGGTTCCCACATCGAAGCGACAGCAGCTTTTCGGGTATCATTTTACTGTGGGTGCTGCGCAAGCAGCATCGTTCTTGTTCTCGATGCCGCATGCCTGCCGTCTGATTTTCTTTCTTTCAAGTTTCGTGGAGAAATTCCTATGGGAGCATCGCAGGGGATCGACCTACACGCTCGGATTTTAATTCGATCCATGACCTGATGTGTGATCGAAGCGCGTCGAAACGAGTCGCCTTGGTTCAGAAACATGCTTTGGTAATTTTTTGTTTTCCGCGGCAACATGTACTTACGCTGTACAGCGTATACACCTGAAACACGTTGCCCGCCGTCGGGTCCGAGTCATTCAGCTCCATGCTACAACGCCGATCTCTGTAGGCGTCTGTATTCCTGGGTCTCTCCCTCGACAAGCGGCGGTTCGCGTATCATCTCACTGTGGGCGTCCGTCTATTCTCCTCGGAACCCATTGTAACGTACCACTAACGTACCTGGACCCCGGCACAACCGCCATAACTACGCGACGCGGCGCGTCCCACACACGCCGGAGGCCACAGGCCCGCTCAACCAATCTCAATCACTTCCGAGTCTGAATTAAGTTTCTGGAAATAGACCAGGTACACGTTCTGAAAACCCGAAATTAACATACCAGTGCAGTGATCAAGGGCTCGAAATCGTCGGCGGATTTACACGAACGTCTATCTCATACTATGTGAAATTCAAGGTCCGCGACGCGTCCCACGCTCATAAATATCCCCGTGCACATCGACACGAACTTGAACTTTACGTATAGAACGCGTCGCGTCGGCGATCCGCTCAATAAAAAATCGACGTCAGTCAACACTCAGTGGGACGGCCGGCGCCATTGATTGGGTGGTCGTTCGAATCTGGGCCATAAATTGAACGTGAGTTACTTACATCCGAATCTCCATGTACGACTTACTGCGTTGCCATTCCGTTCGCGTTCCTCTTGCCGAAATGACTACTTATACCAATATCAGGGTATGTGAGTTCCAGCTCTACGCACTCGATACTTACGTATCGTTCGCGTCCCTGTTGGCGGAAATGACTATATAACAGCACAATATAATATCAGCGAATGTGAATTCCAGCTCCACCCGGCGCTCGATATTTCCGAGATTTACATACGCTTAGGTGACGCGTCGTAACTCGTAAGTGCCCTAAATTCCACGCACATCAACGTGAACGTGGACATGGACTGAGAACTTACAAGCGTACCTATTGTTTCCGTAGTAACCTCTTGAACACGCAGCGGAAGGGGTCCCTTTTGGTGAATTGAGGTTTTATGAATCCACACCGAAGAATCTGAACCATGTGCCGAGTTGCGGAATTCCAAGGTCCGCTACATGTGACGTGTTACCACCCTTTCGGCTGTGTTTGTTGTTTGTTGTAGAAAAAAGAATTCTCAGGGCTGCTCGCCTTTTAATGTAATTCTCCTCCGTGCCTTTCTGCACCTCATAACAAAAGATTAAAGATTGCATAAATAACCAAAGCAAACCGATTTCCCGATGTTCCCATTCGACGAGCGGCTTGAGCCCGAGTCGAACATGCAACCACAGGCACTATGTGACAACTCTCCGCCACTAGTTTCCTTTAGCGCCGCTCTGCCTTGGTATGATATTTGTTAAATGCTATTGATAACCACTTCCCTCAAGCATTCAAAACAAAAGCTAAACCACTCCGAACTCACAGCTCTGAGCTCGGGCGCCAGTCGAACAGGCGACTTGAGTATTGGTACATGTACACATTCCAGCAGCATTTCAGACTGAAATGTGCACGGAGAGCGGATGGAGACCATTTGTTCCTACTTGCGCGAGTCACTTATACGTGGAAATCGTTCCGAGTTGCTTGTTTGTATTCGGAATGATCAGAACACTAGAACATAATTTTCTAAGTTGAACTTGATTCCGGACCCTCGACACCCTGGAGTAGCCGTCGAGGGAGTACCTTCGGCAGATATGTATGATTTAGGTTCACACATTAAAAAAAAGTAGAAGGAAGGATCGCGCGGGACCTGTCATGTTCGAAGTTGTGGGGTGTGAATAAGACTCGGGATAATTCGTTGAAATTTTGGGGTGGACGTGTTGAACATGAAAACCCACGTCGGCCTCGAAACAAGACCTGCGGGATGGTTCGCTACTAGTAGTGCAGTCTTGTGTGAGGAAAAGACGTAAAAACAGTCGAGGAACCTTACTGATCAGTGATAGAGAAGAAATACAAATTCCACGCCACCAGTACTTAAGTCTAGTCTGGCTTCGGCGTAAGGCAATCAGGTGTTGTGTGGAAAGTTCAAAGCACAAGAACAAATGCAGACCATCCGCTACCGCGCCTTAGTTTTTCCCTTTCTAACCACGAAGGTCTTATGTTGTTCTCGTGCCTCAAAGCAGCTACAAGTTGCCTTTCTTTTGCAGCCGCGAATTCGGAATAGCTTCTGCAAAGCTTCTGTCTAAAAATATTTCCAAAAATCAACAGAAAAAAAATGGATCATGAGGCGGAGGCAGCAAGAAAGATAATCACACTCGATGACTCGGGCGTAAAATCTCCACAAGCAATTTCCCTGTATGGATGAATGTTGGTTGGAGCAAGGCAGCATCAGTGCACGGTGATTGCCGGGCGTGATCACGTAAGCCGTTTCGGTCCTCGAGCCAACAAGCAGTCAACTTCAAGCTTCAAGCTTCAAGTTGTAAAGCGTCGCATCCAGTAGATCACTGTTTTCAACTAAGTAAGCCCTGCTCATTCATCTCAGGCACTGCAACCACGCTCAAGATCTCAGCTCGCTGAAGTTATCATCCATCTCGATTTTTCGTGCAGAGGATCAGTCCTTGGGGCGCGCCGCGGAAATGCCCGAGTCACATTTGGTGCCCCCCGCCGAAGCAAAAGCTTTCCTGCTAAACAATGAGCCACCACCGGACGAACACATCCCGGCCATCCGGAATTTCATTGCTGCTGCGCGAGAACATCTCGCGAATTTCAGGGAGGCGCCGGAGAACGCCGCCTCAGCGGCCGTGACCTCCCAACTGGAAAACCTGATCATGGTACATACATCAACTGTATCCTGCAGCCGTCGGATACCGGCCGAGATCCTCTGTCAAATATTTCACTGCATCTCACACGAGTTCACCCGCACGGTGGGCACAATGACGGTGTCCGCTGCACCATGGCACCTTGCACATGTTTCCAAGCACTGGAGAGCAACGGCTCTCACAGACGCGCACACTTGGTCGTCAATCCGTATCGAATCGCCGCCTGTTGGAGACGCACATGGATGGCGTTCAGTTTACGAGTCCTCTGACAGGAAGGAGGCCACCGCTCACCCTTTAGCCGCTCTGGAAACTCAACTTCGGCTGTCCAAGGATGTTCCGCTGGATGTCAGTTTCAATTGGAGCTCTTACTTGGATCCCCTCCCACATCGGCTTGAACTGCTCCATGCTGTCGTGGGCCAATGCCATCGGTGGCAAAGACTCAAAGTCTTTGGGGCCACTGTCGACTCGGACGTATGCTCCGCGCTCTTGCGCATCACAGGTCACCTTCCGCTGCTCAGGAGCGTCGAAACCGATGCAGATCGCGAAGTCCATGGTCTCTCGAGTGACATGCAGGGCATATTTGCGACAGCCCCGCGCTTGCGGGAGCTTCTACTCACCGACAAGGCGCAGTCGCCCCTTATGTCAGTCCCTTGGGACCAAATAACACATCTTCGGGCGTCCTTCCCCCCAGACTTCATCTTTCGAGTCTTTTCACAGTTGACTACCTTGGAGGACTGTGAAATCGTTATTGACCGAGACACACCGTGGCCCGGGCGCCCTACCACCCCCGGGGTCATACTTCCGTGCTTGAGGAGACTGAACATACAGGACCATCGCCTCCTGCGTCTTGTCGAAGCCCCCACACTTGAAACTCTCGAGGTGAATGGGAATACCTCGTGCATACCTCCATTCCTCCGAAACTCTGCGTGTCAGCTGACACGATTGGAGCTATCGGCCTGCTTCTCCAAGCCGAATTATCTCATTTATCTTTTCCGCGAGCTCCCGAGCCTGCAGTATCTGTATCTGGATGCCAGATCCAAAGAGTTACATTTGCTCTTCCGCGCTGCAACAATCTCCGGCAGCTCTACAGATCTGTGCTCAAAGTTGACAACAATAGTCATCTACCTTTTCCTCTCCAAGGTCACGGACGAGCACTACAGTTCCTTGTGCACCATGATCGAGTCGCGGTGGAACGTTGAGCCGTGCCGCCGTTCTCTTGAACATGTTCGAATTTCCGCTGCAAACCCGCCGGATGTGGTTCTAGATCGATTTGAGGTGTTGGAAGCTGATGGTCTTCTGTTGGGCGGCCTGATTGACCGTGATTTGAGCCGGCGGCGGGCAAGGCGGGCGGGAAGGGAGCCGGGAAAGCGGCGCAAAGAGCATAAGAGCGAGGACTGAGCGCGGTAGTGTCGGATCGCGGATGTATGTCTCCCTCGGCCGGCCGTTAACAATACATATTTCATCTAACGGCTGCAAAACAGATTTAAATTTTACTTTGCCAGAGAAATACCACTATCAAAATAACTTGTCGATAGGAATGCAAGGAACCGGAGAATATCTCAAGTCGGTCTGCAACATTTTTTTGGCTGGGCTAACTATACTCAGCTAGCCTTGATCAAATGGCTTCCTCATTAGGCCACAGCATACGTCGGTGCTTGAGTGTGCGCGCTCGGTACAAACGGCTGGCCTACATTCAGCTACAGAGCTTCGAGGGTTCGAAAAATGCACCATGACCGAGGCATCAACGATCCGTAACCCAATAGCATATTGCACGGAGATCCGGGTCCACCACCTCCCCAACTCGCGGATTTTGTGCTCATCGCAGCACTGCCGACACAATGGGACACGGGAATGGTGGTGTTCCGAATGTATGCCTCCAAAGCCGCGTGGAGACCGGGGCGACTAAGCACTGCATCAACGGGTCGGAGGACGTAGGCCTTCCATGCCGTGGAGGACTCAGGAGAGGAACACTTGGCTATTCAGGAATAAGCGAGAACTTGAAGTTTTGAACTGAAAAGAAACGAACGTGCCGTGGGACTCACGCCGATTTCTTTGCACGGTGAGAGTTGAACACTGTTGAAGTTGAAACACTCGGATTTGATTCCAATTAACCTGTTCCAATATATTTTTCAACCCAAATTCAACTGCGGCGATAATAATGGATATAATGTCCAGACATCGTCTAGTTCCCTTGGAAAAGTTGTCACGGTCCGCTATTTTTTTTTGGCTATCAAGTTCGCACTTGTGACCTGCCAAACTTGTGCTATGTCCAGCACAGTCTGGGACTGATGCGACCAGAAAAAATCACCGGTACGCTTTCTATCCAATAGAGCTGAAGGCTGGTTGAATTTCGTAGGAAAGCGCTGGCTAGGTTTGTTCCAACTTGAAGACCAGCGCACGGAGAATCATGTTCAGGCACCGGCTAATCATCGGAGCTGAACCGCATGACAAGGGCGGCCCGGTCAGCCGCATCTTACTTTACTCGGTGATCACCAACAGTGCAGTCAATGGCCGAATTCAACCCCATCCTCCTCACTCTACCTTCTCTTACGCCTTCGTTGGCTCTAGAGGCACGCTGATTTTCACTTGTCTTTTGTTAAAACCTCTGATATGGACCACCAGATCTTACCATATGGCCTCACTCTGCATCGTCTCTTCGTCCAGGCAGATGGCCGTGTAAGTGGGATCCAGCTTATCTAGCGGGATGCGTCTTTTGTCTAACCTCTGTCATGGTTGGGCGTCTCCGGTAGACTCACGATATTGTGATCGGACCCGAAGCGCCCGAGGACCATACAATTCAAAAGTACACCAACACCGTCGTCGGAAGGTATTCAAATCGAATTCCTGTCGGGACCTACAAGATAGAGAGGAATGGAATCTCCAGTGAAGTCACAGCGATTCTCAATGGTCAGTTGGACCTTGCGCGAAATATTTGTTGACTGACTGATAGCGTAAAAGAGGGTACGCGCGTATCCCTTCACGGAGGCCCTACTGGATTCGACGCGCTTCCATGGACGCTACTCACACCCGAAAACCCACCGACACTTTTCAACGCGAAGGAATTGGCTCATATACACATCGCATCTTCGCCCTCCTCTCATGCCGTCTTTCGTCTAGTGTCCGCAGACGGAGACCAAGGGTTCCCCGGGAAACTCATAATCGAGGTTCTCGTGGCTCTCATCGAGCCGGGAGACCAGGACCGTAAGTACCGCAAACCCGGCGATACCACGGAGAACGAAGAGTATGATCTCGGTAGCGTTGTGTTCGTCTATCGTGCGAAGCTAGATGAGGGAGATAAGAAGGTCGTTACACCTGTGAACCTAACTCAGGTGGGCATCGTTCATGCGCAGCAGATACACCGGATGATCGTCTTTCTAGCATTGGGGCTTCAACTTAGAGGGTTCACAACGCGAGAGTCAGGAAGGCGCAGAACCCCTTTCCGTGAAAGCCCACACTCTGACAATCAAGGTGAGATAACCAACGCATTCACCGATATTCATCCAAAACATCTGCAGTCTGACCGAATCGTCAAACGCGACGCAGACAGTCTCCCAACCGGCTTTATTCCAAGCGCTGGAACGCCACATGATCATGCAGGCAAGCTTATCGGAGACCAATACCCGGAGATGGGTTATGGTTGGTTTTCATTCGAGCATGGAACTATTTTAATTGAATTAATCACAGATGATTACTACGTCTTCCCACCGTTCGAGAAAGTCCCCACGCGCATCCCGCTCGCGTCTTTCTCCGAGATCGACTTCCTCCAAGACGTCCTCAGACCTTCCAACGGTCCCACCGCTTCACAAGGCAACCGCTCAGCTCCCGTTGTCGAACTCGTTTCTGGAAAATCCGGCTTAAAGCTCGTGTTTGATACGAATCGTGCGTGCACTGAGTTATTCCACTCCAGTTGATTGAACGACGGGTACCTATATTATAGAGGGCGGTGTCATGTTCTACTCCTTCGCATGGACAACCCACAGAAAGGTGCCCGGAAGAAGATTCACGGTGGTTCCGGCCTTCAGAACCAGGGAGATTCGTACGGTCCTGGAAGTGAGTGTTCAAGCTCGCTGTTACATTATGGGTTCAAATAGACCATCTTCTTTGCAGCTGCTGCTTTCTTGGAATTCCACGATGTACGTGTTGTTGGTGGGCATCTGTGTGAGCAAAATTCTGACCGTGATTCGAACAGCCGTTGGCCGCGTTCTTGGATCCCGCGAACAAAGACAAAGAGGACACCCTGCTTACCTCGGACGAGATTTATCACAATTACGTGCGGTGCGATGTGCGATTCAAAGAGCCTAAGAAAGAGTGAAGAAAGTAGAAGTTATGTGCAGCATAATCTCGGTATCGCGTATGTTTGAAATGTAAACAGATATAGTTCAGAGCGTGAGCCTCTAGTCATTCGACCGGCGCAGACAAAGTCGGTCGTGATTGCTCATGCGCTGTGTCGGATTCACAGGTGCTTCATCAGGAAAAAGTCAAATGGCTATGGGCTCTATGGGCAGTTACATAGACCTACATAGACACTCATAGACGCCATAGCAACGTTGCTATGGCATCTATGGCGTCTATGACGTCTATGCAGGTCTATGTGGCAGCCCATAGCCATTTGGCTTTTTCCTGATGTTCCAGAAAAAAAACGTCTTGTCGATTAGACTACCATCTGCAGGGCTGAAACCGTATTTTGGGATCACGCCGAGCTGTACAGCTATGAGAGATAGTGCGAAAACATAGTTTGATGCGCGCCTTTATATACGCAAGCTTTAGATACATCGTTTCTCTAGGCGCAGTGAATCGAGACTAGACAACTAGACAAATAGACAGAAATCTCAGTGGGCGTAGTATACGAACCAACTGAGATGTGCACGTGAGACTGGAAAGTTTCAAGGAGCGAAAATTAAGCGAGTGATAAGTCCGTAAGTAAAGTAGAGTAAAGAGAGAGACGCCGTTACAATTGATACCTCAACACTCCCCCTCAAGCTGAAGGCGGCTCTTCGACTCCAAGAAGATCACGGAACTTCTCGATCTTCGTGCGCACAAGGGATTTGGTGAAAACATCGGTGATCATGTCGTTCGTCGAGCAGTAGATGACAGATGCATGGCCTTGTCGAATCGTCTGCCGAATGAAATGGAAGTGGACGTCATGTGCTTTGTGCGTGCATGGAAAGTCGTTTTTTTTTTTTTTTTTTTGTTCTTTTTTTTTTGCGTTTTGCACATAAAAGTCGAGTCTCGGGAGAGTACAATGGCACCTTGATTGTCGCAAAAGAGAGTGGTGGCGGGATGAGAAAGGAAGCGTAGCTCGGAGAGAAGCTTCCGAAGCCAAATCAGCTCCTTCGACGCGTGGGTAAGGGTGACGTATTCCGATTCGGTGCTCGACAGCGTGACGATGGGCTGTTTCTTCGAGCTCCAGGAAATTGCGCCGTTGCTGAGGAAGAATGCGAAGCCGGAGATGGAATGGCGATGGACTTGGGAAGCCCAGTCCGCGTTCGTATAGCCGAAGAGGGAGCTGTGCTCGCCGCCGAGAACGAGTCGGAGGTCGCGCGTACCTTTGAGGTACTTGAAGATGCGCTGTACGGCCTTCAGGTGAGTGGTGCACGGAGCCTCGACGAATTGGGCGATGTGCGACACAGCAAATGCTATATCGGGACGGGTGCCACGCGACACGTACAGGAGCATGCCGACGGCTTTGCGGTAGTGCTCATTCTGCGCGCGCGAGAGAAGCTGGTCGGAGATTCCAGGTGCGTCGTAATTGAGATCGACGCCGGGCTCCATTGGAGTTTTGACCGGCCCGGCGTTCTCGAGTCCCATCTCCACGAGTATCTCGTCGATATAGGACTGTTGTCCCATCGACAGCATCTTCGCGTCGAGATCTCGGGTGATATTGAAACCGAGAAGCCAATTGATCTCACCTAGATCAACTAGCTCGAAGCGCTCGTTGAGCTGCTTTTTGATGAGGGCAACGGCGTCGAGGGTGTCGGCGATGATGGTGAAGTCGTCCACTGCCGACGCGACAATGGTGTAGTGGTCCCCTGAATATTTGTAGAAGACTGCTTCGTCTGCGGCGCAAATGGTGTATCCAAGTGATAAAAATACTGACGAGAGTTTTTGATACCATTCGCGTGCACCCTGCTTCGTGCCGTAGAGGCCCTTTTTAAGCTTGACAACGACTCGGGGTCCTGCGTCGTGTAGCGCCTGAATTTCCGAGGGCAAACTCCGAAAATTGTCGTAGTGTGGAGGTAAATCCATATAGAGCTCTTCCTTGAGTTCCGCATTCAGGTACACGTTTTTAACGTCGGCCTGGTGAATAAATGTATGACAGCATTTATCGTTGAAAATTATCTGACTCTGAAATAAGGTTAAGAACGAGAGTTAGGAGGTTGAGGTTCTAGATCTTGTACTTGATGGACTTGAAGTTGAGGTTTGAGATTGAGGTTTCAATGGATTTTAAGGTTCAAGACTGAGGTTTGATTTCAAGGTTGAGGTTGCCAACTGAGAATGAAATGATATTGCATTGAGGTTGAGAACAGTGATTTGACATTCAGGTTGAGAACGATGGCTGATATCCCAGTTTAGCAGTGCCATCATCAAACTCTGATCTGTCATCATCAAACTCTGATTTTTCATGATCAATTGCAGTCAATGATATTCACGTTGTCATCGGCTCCATCATTGACTCCTTCTATGCCATCATCATGCCATCACGAACTCTATCATGACATCATTAACTCAATTCAACTTGTCTTTGAATATAATTCACAAATAATTCATTGTACTGACAAGTCTTTTATATACGCGTAGATCAAGATGTATACTCTTACTGTGATATCATTGGCTTTCAACAGCTACTTGTGAGATGATATCCAGTACTGGAGAATCACACATATATATTACATGTCAAAATATGTGACCAAAGAGGGTGATCAGTATACCGAAGGCCTCTGGTATCTGACAGCATATTACGGAATTATGTACAGATACAATATGATTTACAACCACAATATGATTGATGTCATTGACGATAAATCTGACCAGAGATCAGTGCAACAGCACAGTTCAAGCGTCTTTGTAGAAATACAGCTTGATATTGACTCATATATGAAACTCACAAATACAAGATATGACTATGACAGGAAGAAGCTCACTTCAAAACACTTTCAGAAACACTATAAATCAAGAAAATTGGCCAAGAATTGAGCTCACAATGAGCTCCAGAAGTGCATACTTTTCAAAGGCATGGTTCGCTGGCGAACCATTTTTGACACCAACAGTAACTGACATGTGATGTGACATGTAACGGGCATGTGCCGAGTGAAAGTAGCAGAAAGTAAAAGTTGGCAAAAGCAGGGATTGAACCCAGGACCTCTCAATTACTTTGACAATAATAACATAGTTAAATAGCCACTACACTAAACCACACATATCTAGTATTGCTTCATGTATTAACTAGGATATGGCTTGCCAACCCACACATCTAAAGCGGGGAAGCTTTGATACATTGATCATATGTTTGGGAAAATTTGAACCCAGATATTTAGCCTCTTGTCTCAACCTCTTAATCACCTATTCTTCTAATTATGCATTTCTTCCATGGTTCTATGCCTAGGATGCACAAATATGTATCATCTTATTGGACTTTATTGTTCAAGATCGTCCTTATTCCACTTCACCTCTGGATGACTCACAATTGGTGTAAGGGATTATGTGCATATTTTACGTACTTTGTAGCTAAAGAGTAATATAAAAGTAAGTAAATAGTTTCTTACATGAAGCTAAACCCACATCCGGTTGGAACCTGTTCGGCCATTGGACCCAACATCTTAGGCCCTGCTCAGGTGTTCCGGTAACGCTCCCGGCTACGGTAAGGCTTCCCATGTCACATCAGTCACCCGGCTGATCTTCTTTCATGTGACCATAAGATTCACATCCCACGTCGTCAAGGACCCTGTCTGCTCACCGTCGACCACAGCGCAGACACCTGGCCCCTTCATTTTTTCATCTTTTGTGTAGCGCGTTTTCGTATCCATATGTACATAAGTGTGACAAGAATGAATACAATTTATTCAAAATTTTTCATGTTGTAACAGAGGAGATATGGGCTGCGCCAACAACGGCGGGCAGAGGGCGGGGGCCGACGGAAACGACGCAAAGGAGCTGGGGACGACATTGAAACATGTCCGATGATGGTGGTCTGGACCGGAGTGACAAAGGCCTATCACGCTCTTGGCGAGCACAGCCTTGACGAACCGTACAGCTTCTTTTTGGCAGTGTGGGCTTCGCTTCCCGGACGACCCGAGCAGGGCCTTACTTGACAGGATCCTGGGTGGACATTGGAACAGTATACCACAAGTAGGTTCAAGCTAAGTAAAGCTTCTTGAAGTTAACGGGCCTGTAAAAGATTTGAGAATTTGTAAGCTATGAGAAGGTAAAGCCTAGTCTCCGGTAGTCAGACCTAATGATGTTTTCCTTTTTGGGTGGGGTGGAAAAAATTTGATATAAGGTCTGATTTCACAAACACATCTGACATGGGTGGTCGAGGTTTGGCACATTCCGTGATGAATGGGGAAACAAAAGCGCTCATCAATGATACAACAGCGTCACGAGATTCTGCATCAATTCCTTAATGTTGTTAACCAAGAAATGTTGCTGGCAGCTGCCTGTTATATCCGTGCAGAATTACTTCCGACCTCCGGTACTTCTGCCCTTCGATTTCCGGAAGTTTATCTGGAGTTGTTGGGATCAATCAAGTATGTCTTCCGCTATAATTCCTATTTCCAATCAGTACCTCCGCCAACTCCCGTACCAATCCCCGTCCATCCGCGATGCTCCATATCCTGTCTTTCGGCAAATCCTTTTGGGCCGGAGCACTTATCACGTGCTCTCGGCCCTAACCTCCGATGCTCTGGCTCATGTTCCGCCGCATGCATCAGCTTCTATGTTTTATACCATATACGTTCTCCTTCCTTGCTTATTGTCTCTATTGTCTTTTATTGTTCTTATTGTCTTATACCTTACTTCCTTACCTTTATTGGACTACTCCGTATTTACTATAAAGTGTACCTAGTATCTTCCTGTACTTCAGTTTGTTTATTAACGTTGTTTCCCGTGTTTACGCTTACGACCTCCGAGTCGTCTCTCCCTTCGGCAATGCTAGACCTCCAACTTAGCAGTCCGGAAGATCTGTACTAAACCTCCGGACCTCTGCCACCTCATCGTTGTGTCTAGTCCCGTCCAACCATGAAGACCACACTTACCCTTAACCTACCTGTGGTAATAGTGTTTCCGATATTCTGTGAATCATCCGGTACATCTGACGTTTGACTTCCGGTACAACCTCCGGACTTCCGAACCTCCGATATCTCGTCCCCTCGGATTCCTCCTTTCTCCTTTCCACCTCCCTCTTCTCCCTACTCCCGGCACGGGATATAACACTGCCGCACTCTTGAGTCCGCCTCTGAAATGAGTGAGGTTAATCTTGTTGACAGCCTTGCAAACACCATCTATCTTGGTAGCTCTGCGGTACAGATGTGGGGAGGACTTCCAGCTGGATTTTGCAAACCAAGGCAAAGCATTCTGGTCAAAATAAAAATTGCATGCTGAAGGAGACTGCAGCTGAACAGTTTTGTGTGACCCCTCCTTTGTGATTTCCAGCTGTATGTATCTCTTCGGCTGATGGAAAGCAATTGATATGGATCCCGTCAATCACACCCAGCACATTTTGAAAATATGGCCACCATTTGGGATTGCAGCGAATCTCAGGGAGGGTCATCCTTCAAAGGTAGTCGTACATATTTCATACAGGCTCGGAAATATACCAAGGATCTTTCAGAAGTGTCTTGATAACACTTAACTGTAATAGAGTGGATTGAAGGTGTCAAGTGCGGTGTTCGGGTCCGCTGGATCCAGCGGCCGAAGCGGTTCCGAGACTTGGCTTCAGCTCGTGCACTGCGCCCATCAATACGCCTGAGGCCCAATTTCTGAAGAGACAGAGATTAGAGACAGAAGGCAAATAGGGAACCAACTAAGTCGATATTTGAACTGACGTTACTACTATATAATACTAAGTATTTATACTAAAGTCAAAATCCGAGAATAGTCCGGTAAATACAATAAAGACAATAAGCCAATTGTGAGTCATCCGGAGGTCAAGAAGATGCAAGAACAATAAGGACGACCTTGAACAATAAAGTCCAATAGGATAGTGTGGAATTGCAAGACGGATTCTGAGGAGCTGAGCCTTGAGAGGATCTTGGTATTGATCTGATCAGTCCCGGCACAGGACCTGACAGAAGGTAAGCTTACTCTGAGATTGTTGTATATGTGGAATTACTCAGCAACATAGTCTATGGTCACCCCAGTAACACAGGTGTGTAGAAAAATTGCCAAAGACTCGTCAAGCAATATATGAGAATTTTGGCTCTCAATATGTTCGAACCAAAGCGAGGAATACATGGTGGCACATCCCCAGAGCAATACAGATGTGGTTTGGATGTCTGTTATATGTTCAATCTTCAATTTTGAAATATCATAGGTCATCCTAAGACAAGAGATCAAGTATAGTTTGGATTTTGTGATCTACTCCAAATATTGTGTCTATTCCTCCGGAAACCTGTTCAAATCAAATATGAAGCATCCTCATAGTCTCAGTAACTAAGAAGCTGCTGCAAAACAAATATAGCCTCCAAGATATTGTGTTTTGATGAGAAATCAACAGTACAGACAGTTCATTAGCTCATAACACTGCAGGAGGCAGGATATTAGGTTGTACAGTATGCTGATTCTCTTATATAAGAAGATAGCTCTGTGAAGTTAAAACATTCAAAACAGGCAAATACTGAGTGAGATACTGGGATTTCGATGAAATTCCCTTTGTTAGGCAAGAGTATTAGTGGATGTGTTGTAGGATGTTCTGATTCCATTGAAGACAGATAGAACATTATTTCTGCAAAGTTAGAACATCTGAAACAGTCAAGTATTGAGCAAAAAACGCGAAAATTTCCTTTTTTAGACAAAGACATTAGTATCCCAAAGGAAACTGTCTTCCATGTCGTAGAGCTCATTGAGGGCTCCAAGACTTGTATATACCATTTTTCAATTGGCAGCTTGGTTGGTCTGCAAAACCTAAAATACCTTTGTGAAGCCTGTAGTTTTCAATTCAAAAAATGCATATACCAATTCCAAAACAGTATGCAAGATAGCTCAGACCATCAAAAACAGCCTGATATCGGCAGCCGTCATATTTTCCGAATTTATTATATAAACATTTTTTTGCAAAACAGCTATCAGATTACGTTGATAATGAGATATCAAGGACGATCAGAGTCAGATCACAGTTCATGATGCCACATCAAAGGTTGATCATGAATTGATCCTTCAATTGTAATAGATGATGGCTTGATGGAAAGAATTGCGGTGATTGGCTAAAATAACAGAGTTTAGATCTGGTCTGATGATGGCTTACCATGGTTCATCATTGCTTAATTCTTGATCATTACAGTATTATTGTGTTTTATAATAGTCATACCATGATCAAATACCAAAAATATCAGAGATCTCGTTCTCAACTCTCAATGACAAAGGGCTTGTCCTCAAAGTCAAATGTCTCGTCTTCAATGTCACATGTCTCGTCCTCAACCTCAATGCAACCTTGTGACTTGACATACACAGCCTCGTCCACTGGTCTGCACCTCACACCTAACTATTCAACCCCTTAAAACCCTTCGTTCTGCAAGTTCAACCTGGTGTTCGTCCTCAACCTTGATGCTCAAACTGCTCTTCGTCCTCAAGCTCATACATGAAACCTCTACCAAATAATTTACACTGAAAAATGCTTTTATATAAATGCGCCTCTGAAGGCGGCTGCGGAAAGAAGAGCACGGAGAGTTTCGAGCTTGACCACTGGAGCGTATGTTGCATCATAGTCCACGCCGTAAACTTGGGTGTAGCCTTTAGCAACAAGTCGAGCCTTGTATTTGCAATGGCTCCGGTCGCGTCCCGTTTGATCTTGAAGACGTAGCGGCACTTGATGATGTTTGCACCGCGCGGGGCTTCGACAAGTTCCCAAGTATCGTGCTGCTCGATGCCGGCCTATTCCGTCTCGATCGCAGGTGACCAAGCGGGTGCCGTTTTGGGATCTCGCATTGCTTCCTCGACCGTCTTCGGCGTTGAGTCCTCGTCCGCTGCCACTGCGTACTCGTCATCGTCCCATTCGTCTAGGTTGACTCCCCCTGGTTCCCCAACGTCGCCAGCATCAAGGATGAAGGCATATTCCTCGACGGCGCTGGCACCATTTAGGGACTTATAGTACCCTGCTTTGGGTCGCTGCCGCATCCCTCGACCTGTACCAGCCTCAGGCTCGATGAGGCCGTCGAATCTGACGTGTTTCTGGTGTGGTGGAGGTGCTGGAGGCTCGGATGGAGTGGAAATGGGTGATGGAGGTGGTGATGTGCGAGTTTCGAGGTAAGTCATCGACTTCTCGGGTGTTTGCAGCGTTTCGTCGCGTTGCGGGTGCGCTGCATCAGTCGTTTCGACCTTGGAGGGTTCCGGGGCTGCAGGAGATAGTGGTGAAGACGGCGTGGGCAGCGGTTGCGGCGTTGCAGCGGAAGTGGGCGGAGTGACGGAATTTCCCTCTCCCCCTTCAATCTGCACGTCTTCCTGCTGCAATTTCTCGTCTTTATTGAACGAGACGTCACGCTCAACGGTGACCCTTCGCTTTTCAGGCCAGTAGATGCGCAAGCCATCCTTCGTCTCCTCGTCGTACCCCACGAAGCGTCCCTCGACGGCGGGATTGGTGAGCTTTTTCGACTTTGCCGCCGTACACGGAGCGACGCGGCGTTTTGCTCTTTTTAGGGAGCGCCTTGCGCTGCGCCTTCGCACGGGTACACGACTCGCAGAACTCGGGTTCCGAGTCCATGTCGAGCTCGATGCCTTCGACCATCCCCTTGCGCACCATTTCCTGTAGGTCTTTATGATTGATATGACCCATTTTACGATGCAGCTCCGAGATCGATATCATTTTGGAGGTGCTTGCGGCTACGGTAGGTGACTGATCTTTCGCGGCGTCATCTATAGCTGATGTATCGATGCGATAGAGTCCGCGGACAAGTGGGATACGACTGACGATTCGAGAATTAGGACGTGGCGTGCCCAGAACACACGTCCCATCTTCGAAGTGGGTGATCCAGCCCTTCCGGTCGAGGCAACTGACTGATAGGAGCGTGAACGCGAGATGCGGTGAGTAGTACACATTCCGGAATAGCGCCCGAGTCGGCCTTTCGCCGTCTCCCATCGGAAGTGGTATCTCGAGGTCCCCACGACCTGTCGCGCTGAATGTGCGGCCATCGGCGGCACATATGGGGATTGGTGGAATTCCCACGAAATTGACGAATTTTTCGCGGTCTGGAGAGAGGTGGCGCGTCGCGCCAGTATTGACTACGATATCCTGTTTTGGGGAGGGTGCGGAGGCGGACAAAGCCTCGCTGTCTTTCTGGAGGGATGCAACGGACACGGTGTCCGTGGGTTCATCATCGACGCTTCCCAGGACTGTCGACGCGGCCACATCGTAGTCGCTGTCGCTGTCGCTGTCCTTCGCGGCGCTATTCACGCTGTCGGAGGTTTTCTTCTCCTTCTTTCCCTTTTTACTCCACGGTGCCTGACCCTCTTTCCCTCCTCCTTTAGACCAGCAATCCGCCTTCGAATGACCAGTGCCCTTGCAGTTCTCGCACCTGGTCTCGCTGCCCTTGCCCCCGCGTCCACTACCTCCCGCGCGACCTTTCCCTTTCCCGGATGATGCTGACATGGCCGTTTCGGCTGCGGCGTCAGATTTCGCATGGACGGCGTTCTCATCGGCCGTCTCGAAGATCTCTTGAATCAACGCGGCGCTGGTGATCGGACGTCCGGCGAGTCGGGAGGTGGTAGCAATGGTAGAAAGGAGGGGACGGAATTTCTCGGGGAGCGAGGTTTTGATGTATGCGGCAAAATGGGCGTCGTCTAGCGGCGCGCCCATGGTGTCGAGTGCTTCTTTGAGCCTCTGCATCTCAGTGATGTGCTTGACCACGTTGTCGTCGTCGAGACAGCGCATAGTCCGCAAACGGGTGAGCGTATCCATTTGGACCATCTCCCCCTTGTTCTCGTAGATGCTGATGAGTTGACCAAGCATCAGCGCTGCCGTGGCTGGGGATTTAATCCGTATGAACGTCACCTTGGATACCGTCTCGTAGATGATTTGACGGACTTGCGCTTGCTTCTGTAAGTATTCGTCGATCTTCGTCTCGTGTTCTTCTTGCTCGTCCTCCGACAGGGGTGCCAACCGATTCGGGAAGAAGTACTCCCCGTCACGACTGACGAGCTCGGCGGGTGCTTTCGCGGTGCCAGTCGCGTGGCGTCGTAGACCCTTCGCCGTAATGGCATTGAAAACCATCTCCTTGTAATTCCCCCAGTTCGAGCCATCGTCTTTCAACTTGGGGAGTTTCGTGAGCTTCAGGAGAGAGGACAAAGTTGCGTCTGGGCCCATAACCTCTAGGCGCAGTGAATCGAGACTAGCCAACTAGACAAATAGACAGAAATCTCAGTGGGCGTAGTATATGAACTAACTGATATTATGTACCTAGACAAATAGACAGAACTAGGTACGATAAGTATAAGTAGAGCAGTAATGTAATGAGAGGACTCACATCTCAGTGGGCGTAGTATACGAACCAACTGAGATGTGCACGTGAGACTGGAAAGTTTCAAGGAGCGAAAAATTAAGCGAGTGATAAGTCCGTAAGTAAGGTAAGTAATGAGAGACGCTGTTAGGATTGATACTCAACAGACACGACATCCGAATCCGCAATGTAGAAAGGACAAGGCGAGAATTAGTAGTATCATGATCGCATCACAATAGTAAGTACACCGGCGACTGTAGCATACAATTAAGGACGCATTGTATGTCGATACAGTGCCTGCTTGTTCCTGCTGGGGAGGTCTGCAGTTATACATCCTTCCTTCCGGCGACGCGGCGTACAGTGTTCCCGGGACCCGAACGAACCGTCTTAAGTATCGCTGGTTTGCCAGGTTTGGCTTCATCAAGGGGATGCCGATCCGCGAGATCCGCACTACCCTCGAATTTTTTTTTCTCAGCAAAATCCGGGACCCTCCCCTCTCCAAAGAGGAAATTCCCATTTTCGGAAGGTGTTTCCCACGCATACGGAGGCCAGTCCCGCCTGCCCGCTTCCTGTTACACAATAGAAACAGATATTCTGTGTACCCAAAGCTACTTCCCCTGCATATTAGGCATACCTACTCACCTACAGCATATTTCATGCCTTGCGCACGTATTTTGGAATTGAGGCTGTGCCCATCAATCAATGATGCGGCAACACGGAGTTCTCCGACGTTGTTCGAGAATCTACCTCAAGAATACCCAAGTTTCCTGGGTGTAAGTGGACATGCAGAAGATGATCAGGATATCATAGAAAGACACCAAGTCACTGTTGATGACCGTGCCCAAGTTTGTAGGGGCCCTAGGGGGTGCCCAGCAGGCGGATTTGGTGGTTGATACCACCCAGAATATGTTCCAGTGTCAGGATGCAACATAAAACCATCTAAGAATACCCCAATAAGCCTTCTGTGTTGTAAAACATGGTCTAAACTCAAATTCCAAAAGTTGTCATGAAACTTTTTTTTCACGGCCCAGAGGGGACCCCTCCCCCCTACCATATAAGGAAATTTCTTATCTCGGAAGCCCCTTGGCTTCACTTGCGTGCATTCGCCATCGCGTATGCCATGGCCAAGGTCCACTACTGTTGCCCGATTGTCGGTGGGCGGAAGCTCCAGTATCTCATGTCGAATTATTTCGTTTTCTACTAGGAGAAATGGACTCACCCCCAAAGACTTGAATGGTGGGCAATTACCCGCTGTGCAAGAATTACATTGATTGCGTCTAATCCGTCAAAGGATAGTTTGGGAAGGATCCGTACTTTAGTTCTAGCTACTTACTAGTCTTCTTCACTGTCCTCTTCTTCACTGTCTTCTGTAGCCGTGACATATATCATGAGGGCCAAGTCGCCGTACATATACTCAAGTGACGCTTCGTTCCCATACGCAACATAGGCGGCCTTCAAGTCATTCCGACTCGAGATTTGGGTGATCCAGGCAACATTTGTGATTTCGGATCGCGGATAGTGGCAGAAATCATCATGTTCGATGACATCGCCGTCGTACTCGTTGCCAAGCTTGTCGATAATGGAATCCTCGACCGGATCAAGTTCTAGGCCGAGTGAAATGGTGTCGAGCATAACTACTCCACGGCTTCGCGACTTATACACAGCCTTGAGGGACACTTTCAAGCCAAGCTCCTCGCTTGCGCGAACGAGCAGAGCGTCTGCACCTTTCAACCAAGATTTCAATCTACGGAGGCTTGTCCTGTCGTTCACCGGATACGCATACCGCAGACCAAAACCGAGAATTCCGTTTTCTGAAAGAAATTCCTCGTCTTCAAGTAGCGCAGAGAGAGAGGATTTCAGATCGGAGCGGTCGGGAGTAGAGGGAGAGTATTTGAGCCTCGCGTCTGCGAAATACAGATTGTAGGTCAGAGTCACGCGATGACCGGACTCGACGAGGGCGACTTCGTGTTCAACATCGCTATAGAAAGCGACATATGCAACGGTTGGGGTCTTGAATGATGACAGGATGTGGGCGGAGTCGAATTTTTCCTCTTTGCCACCGTGGCGAAGAAGTAATGCTCCTCCAGCGTGGGCGGAGGGAAAGACAATAACAAGAGATCCGAACATGTTCTGTCCTCTTGGGGTATCCTTGTGCGCTTTAAAAAAGGAGTTCTTGCCTGAGCCAATATTAGTATCAGAATCTGTTGAAACCAAAGGCTGTGAGATTGTACCGTAGATGTTCAACTTATACAGCTCTGCCTCGATTCGCTTTTCCGGTTGACCGAACCCTTCCAAGAGATGAGTATGAACATCGTCCAAAATCCCAGATTTCTCCAAGTTGAACCGAATAATAAAATCCTTCGCGCTCATTTGACCAGCCTTTCGGTACGTTTCGTCCAGGACATCTTCCTGATTGCGTCCAAAAGTAGCTTTTTGACATGCCTCGGACAGTGCATCGAGCTGTTCTGTGTTCGCTTTCGCCAGGTCTACCCATCTGTGGACGACGGACATGGCATTGTGTGACGCTGGTGTACTCAGTTCAAGTTGCCACTCACCTCGAACTGCCGTCTTCTTTCATTCCATAAATAAGGATACCCTCTTCGTCTGAAACTCGACAAGTTCCGCTGCAAATTGGCGGGCTATTCTCTATGGCTGCCTTCAGGTTCGCAATCTTTTCGTCGATGGTTATGGTTGTCATTTTGTGAGCTAACCGATAAACGCTATGCGCAAGCCTGTAGTTCGGGTAAGTAGTGCATATCTCAAGGAAGGAGAGAGGAAGTACTATTCAAATACCAAGATCTGATATTAGGGATGTGGTCTGAAGGAGGAAGTCCTTCAATGAGGAGAGGTTTTTGTTTGTTCAAATTGTTGAAGGTTCGGCCGTTTTAGCCGAGCTCGAGCTTTTGATCTTGCGCAACAGGAAAAGCCGAGTCGGGTGGAAACGGGATGATGGCTCCGGCAGCAAGACCATTTTTTCTTGTCTTTCCAAGACTGAATCTTTGGCATACTAGCAGAGAATGTACAACACAGAAGAGAAAGCGTTTTCAAGAAGTAACACAACACTACACTGGCACGACTGCGGCAGAGGATCCTTTCGCCTTTGCCACACCCCTCTACGCTTGTATGCGTCTCCCAACAGATCTTGCAAAAAGCCGAACTCGTCTATGAGCTTCTTTGCCATCTTGGTCGTGATATTCGCCCTCGTCGCACTGAGCATCGTCGAGTTGGAGACAATGTAGACCCGTTGGTCGGGTAGGTCGGCGGCACGAAGATTATCCCGCACGTTCTGCCTCGTCGCACTGACAAAGTGCTCTCTGGCCGCATACTCGATCTTCGCACGACTTCGAGCGTCCTGTTCTTCGTCGTCGCTTTCGTACCCCATGTCCATCATGACATTGTGGATGTGGATGTCCGCTTTGGAGCGGACGATGTAGCACGGGATTCCGAAGAGGCGCGCGTTGCGGAGAATGGCAATGTCCGTCATGGTGAACCTGTTGTCGACGAGGACGACGAGCGCGTCGAAGACGTATAGCCCCTGCTCGTTGAAGTACTGCCAGTCCCGCACCTGCAGCGTCCCGGCGCCTGGGATATCGTACCAGACAAACGGGTTCTTCGGGTCCGAATCTGGGAAACGACTGACACGCAGCGTGGTCTCTGTGATGCCTGTCGCAGCGGCTCCCACATCTCTATTTCGCAGGCCACGCAGAGCATTGATGAGCGATGACTTGCCACCCCCCGCGATGCCTGCTACAGCGAAGTGGTACAACCCGTCGCGGTAGCCAATTCTGCGCTTGGCTTCTTCGAGGTCGTCGGCAGAGGGCATGACGACAGGCTGGATGCCTTCGCGGAGCTGATCCTCGAGCTCCTCCTTCGCCCTGAGCACCGCGCGCGTTTCGTCCGCAGCTCTGCGTGCAGCCTCCTCTGCGGCACGCTGGGCCTCAACAGCACGTCTATTCTCTTCCTCTGCGAGCTGCTGCTGACGAAGCACCTCCTGCTGCCCCTCCTCCACCGCTTTCCTCGCCTCCTCTCTTATTTCTTGCTCGCGTCTTTGCGCCTCATGGCGCTCTGCTTCAGCTGCTCGCTCAGCAGCCCCTCGAGCTTCTTCGGCCTCTCTCCTGATGCGCTCTGCATCTGCTTGTGCAGCTTCCATGGCGGCCTGCGCCTCTCGAGCTTGCTGGGCAATCATCTCGGCCTCCTGTGCAAGTCTGTCTGCTTCCTCCCTGGCGGCTTGTGCTACTCTTTCGAGCTCTTGATGCTCCTGTTGGAGCCTGTCTGCTTCTTCTTCGATGTCGTCGTGCGTCGGATCGTTACCGGCTGGCTGGGATCGAAGTTTCGATAACAGTTCTACGACGGCTGTAGCGATGGGGGTCAGGACTGAGAGAACCTTGCCCATTAGGTATGCGGTTGAGGGAAGAGGGCGTGCTGCAGTGCTGCAGCCCGTGTTCTATTCTCTTATTCAAGGTGCCTAAAGTGACGAGAAACGCGTGCCCTGGTCCAAATTGGATCAAAGTTGACGCCAGGGCGACACTTGAGCTTTGCGATCGATCCTGCGCCACTAGACAGAGCCCGAGCACGGCTGAGAGAACGTGTTGCACAGGTGCGTCTTCTCTCTTCCTCCCATCTGGATTTGAGGGACTCTGGAGTTGAGGGAGACAGGAGAGCACCGGTTTATCGATGTCAAGGACACCGAGTCCGCGTGCAAAACTGCCGACTACTGGTCGCCGGATCCTGGTCTGTGGCATACCGCTAAGTGCAAGCGCGGACAGATATAGGACTGCCCCCTGGTGGCGCTGTTCAAGTCTGGGATGGGGAACCCATGCGGCTGTCGTGCGGGCTCATAGCCCATTCCTCCGAATTTTGGGGTCTGCCCCGCCAATGCGCCACTTTCCTCGAATTGGACATGTCCAGTAATTTTTGTGTCTTGTGTAACGCAGCCAAGCCATGGGACGCGTGCAGTGTGGTTGGACTTGCACGGTCCGCCGACTACTTCCTAACTTTGGGCTCGATATGGGTGTAGATGACTTTTTATCTGCGCCAGGCGCTGGTGCTCAGGTCTACTCCTTGACGGATCCCTTCAGCGACCACCTTACGGGGCCATTTTTTACCCAGGACTGATACACTTGTTGAAGCCAAGGCCCCTATCCCTTCAAAACAGTTGCATTCCCTGTCTCGTTTCACATCTCGTCTTGCTCGCATTTCTGGTGGTCGGTATGCCAAGCGCCAATATTTGCTTCTCTCAAATGTTCATCGCCACGCGGAACCCGAGGTTAATCGCGATATCTTGCGGCGTCGGGGAAGAAAGTCCTCAATTATCTGGATGAACTTGTATTTGTTTAGATATCTAGCTACATGCATTGCTGTAATTCAGGATTTGCACCTCATTCCAATATCGCGATCGCACCGCCACCGACCTAATTAGGAATGTTCCTCCTTCTGTTCGCCTTGCTCCAGTCCTTTTTTACTCGCTATCCATGAATCCGATGTCGGGGTAATAGCAGATTGTCGGTGAAAGCAATTGCGATCCGAGTCGGAGCCGCGGACCGCATTGAAACACCACCACCCCGCCCTGGTCGTACTGTGTAATCTTCCTTCCAAGAGTTTCCCCACAATTTCCCAGCTTCTCCACCATTGACCTCGATATCCATACCATGCAGGATCTGTATGGGTCCTCCTATGGTATGGATCGATGCTCAGGACAGAGATGTATGTACTCTATTGCGAACAGAATCCTGTAGCTAACAAATAGGTACGAGAAAAGCAAGCCCCCGGGGCCTATAACGGCCCTTTTTTTTTCGAATACTGACTTCTTGACATACTGGCAGCGAATATACAGTCACAACACTATCAAAGATTGAATTCAAGGACACAGAGAAAAACAGAGCTGACACCCGGACCAAGCCGGTGAACACCTCTTACAACGCTACATTGGAACGACTGCGGTAGGAGATCCTTACGCCTTTGCCACACCCCCTCTACGCTTGTATGCCTCTCCCCACAGATCGTGCAAAAAATCAAACTCATCTATGAACTTCTTTGCTATCTTAGTCGCGATATTTGACTTGGTCGCGCTGAGCATCGTCGAGTTGGAGACGACGTAAACCCGTTGGTCGGGTAGGTCGGCGCTACGGAGATTTTCCCGCACGTTCTGCCTCGTCGCGCTGACAAAATGCTCTCTGGCCGCATACTTGAGCGTCGCTCGGCTTCGAGCATCCTGTTCTTCGTCGTCGCTGTCGTATCCCATGTCCTTCATGACGTTACGGATCTGCATGTCCGCTTTGGAGCGGACGATGTAGCACGGGATTCCGAAGAGACGCGCGTTGCGGAGAATGGCAACGTCCGTCATAGTGAACCTGTTGTCGATGAGGACCACGAGCGCATCGAAGACGTACAGCCCCTGTTCGTTGAAGTACTGCCAGTCCGGCACATGCAGCGTCCCCGCACCCGGCATATCGTACCAAACAAACGGGTTTTTCGGGTCCGAATCTGGGAAGCGACCGACATGCAGTGTGGTCTCTGTGATGCCCGTCGCAGCGGCTCCCGCATCTCCATTCCGCAGGCCACACAGAGCGTTGATGAGCGATGACTTGCCACCCCCCGCGATGCCTGCTACAGCGAAGTGGTACAACCCGTCGCGATACCGAATTCTGCGCTTGGCGTCTTCGAGGTCAGCGGCAGAGGGCATGACGACAGGCTGGATGCCTTCGCGGAGCTGACGCTCGACCTCCGCCTTTGCTTCGAGCATCGCGCGCGTTTCGTCCACTGCTTTGCGTGCGGCCTCCTCTGCGGTACGCTGGGCCTCAACAACACGTTCATTCTCTTCCTCTGCGAGCTGCTGCTGACGTAGCGCCTCCTCCTGTCTTTCCTGCTCGCGCCTTTGCGCCTCATGGTGTTCCGTTTCAGCTGCTTGATCAGCAGCCACGCGGGCTTCTTCAGCCTCTCTTCTGATGCGCTCTGTCTCTGCTTGTGCGGCTTCCATGGCGGCCCGCGCCTCTCGAGCCTGCTGAGCAACCATCTCGACCTCCCGTGCAAGCCTGTCTGCTTCCTCCCTAGCGGCTTGCGCCGCTCTGTCGCGCTCTTGCTTCTCCTGTCGGAGCCTGTTTGCTTCTTCGATGTCGTCGTGCGTCGGATTGTTGCCGGCTCGCTTGGATCGTAACAGTCCAACGATGGCCATGGCTCCAACGATGGCTCCACCGATGGCTGCACCGGGTGCGATGACAGCCGCGGTTGCACCGATGGCTGCACCGGTGGCCATAGCTTTGAGAACTTGTTCCGGTGATATGAACATGTAGTCGAGGGACGAGGGCACACTACAATGCTGCAGGAGGTGTTCTATGCTCTTCTATCAGGCGTCTCAAGTAAGGAAAGGAAACGTGTGTTCGTGTCCAAACTGGATCAAAGGTGGATCGATCCTGTGGACAGAGGAGCAGGGCTGAGAAATTGTGCAGCAAAGGTGCATCTCTTCTGGAGCTGAGGAGCACTGGTTTATCGATGCCACGGACACGGAGTCGCTTGCAAAACTGCCGACTGCTGGTCGGCGGATCCTGGTCTGTGGCACACCGCTAAGTGCAGGCGCGGACAGATATAGGACTGCCTTGTGGTGGCGCTGTTCAAGGCTGCGGTGGGCAACCCATGTGGGTGTCGTGCGGGCCCATAGCCCATTCCTCCGAATTTTGGGGTATGCGCCGCCAACGCGCCACTTTCCGTGAATTGGAATGCCCACTAATTTTGTGTGTCTTGATATCGATCAAGCCACATTATTTCAATGGGACGCGTCTAGCGGTCGTGGGCTTGCACGGTTCGCAGAATACTTCCCAATGGCCATCTTTGGGCTTGGAGGTGTGGGTGCGGACGGCTTTTTATCGCCGCCAAGTGCTAGGGCTCAGGCCTACTCCTTGGCGGGTGCCTTCAGCGAACACCTCGCGAGGACCATTTTCCATCAAGGAAATAACTTACTGGGATGACTGATACGCTTCTTGTTGAAGCCATTATATTCGTGTCCCCACGCGCCGGCATCTCATTTTTTGAGTCTGAACGGTCCGCCTTCGTTACCAGCTTGTCCCGAGGTCAGTATTATGAGTTGACCCCGCCCTCCAAAGCCCTCCAAAAGCTTGTCACCAACTCTTACTCAGTAAGCTTCGTCGCCATTACTTTCATACAAGACAGTACCTGATATTCACCAGGTTTCATTCATCTGAACACGGCGTCGTCACGGGCTTTGGTTTAGCTGGACATGAACGCTGTCCATTCCTTCAAAACACAGTGGCGTACCTCGTCTCACTTGTATTTCTGGTGGAAAGCGGAGCCCCAAAAAATCGGTTTTCGGATTGTTCGCCACGTAACGCGGTGAGGTTGGTGGGGGTGGGGTATGGGGTATGTGCACCGGCGTTGGAGCAGAAAGTCTGGACGAACTTGTATTTCTACACGCATGTAATTTGCAGCCCTTTTCGATATCACACCGCCACCGACCTAATTAGGCATGTTCCTCCTTCTGTTTGCCTTGCTGCTATGCAGTCCTTTTTCACTAGCTATCCATGAATCCGACATTGGGGTAATAGACTGGTACAAAAAACTCATCGGTGTACCCCTTGCTCCCCCTGTATTCCACCATTCCGCGAAGAACGAAGCCCCCTCAAGTCTTTTGCTTGTTCCAACTGCGAGTAACGTTCTAGCAGCCTTGAATACCACAGATGGGTCCGTAGGTGCGAAGCCTTATGTTATCCATGCATTCTTGGCGTCTGACGCGATATAAAGCTTGGAGATACGTGTTCGAGGCGGCCGACGATATTGCAAGTTTTCATGTCAATGGTGACGTGGTCGTCGCGTTATCTGGGCAAGGCGCATCTATGCTGCGCTCTTTTGAAGCCTCAACTGGACTTATCTCATTTGAGAAGCGGCTGGATGCACCGAGAGTTGGTCCGAAGGGCATAGACGTTGTTTTTGAGCCCAACACAGGTGCCATGTTCGCTCTCAATACGCATCTCATCTCGCGCGTTGGAGAGGTTCGGTGGACTTGGGACGCTCCGGATAAGATGTGAGCATCTCAATACACGTCTCTGCGATTTATTCAACTAAGGTGTAGCCAAACCTACTCGAAGCTGGTTCATACCGGTGCGGCCCTGTACGCTGTCGGCCTGTCGCAGCAGATCGCTACGCTGTATCTAGCTGCGATCAATCCCGTAACCGGTGCTCAGATCCACGTCTCGTGGAAGCACCTCCCACCCTCTGTCTCGTCTTTCGTCGTTGCGGGCGACACGGTCGTGTGGGTCGACCCTGCCTCGGAGGGCATGGGATGGGTGCAACTCGCGCCAGCACTCAAAGGCCACATCAAAACGGAGAAAACTCAGAAATGGCTGGCAGTCGTGGATGTGGACCTCCGAGACAGCGAGTTGTTTGTCGGCGTGCTCGCCAACGGGGAGGCGAGGGTCCTCCGGGTGCACGAGGGTGTAATGGAAACGATCCATACCTTCCCCGCGAACGACGGGTTGCAAGCGCTTTTTGCGGGGGGCTTGAACAAGGCGGGTGAGCCGTACGTGGCTCGTTTGTGGACCACCGCGTCCAACATGACCGCGGTTTCGATTTATACGCCCGGGCAAGACGCTGTGACAGCCACCTTTCAACTGGACACGTACAGGCATGGGACCATCTCGCATGTACGATACTTTTTATCTTATAGACGTAGACTAACTGATTGCACTCCTAGCTTGCGATTGATGGGACGCGCTTGGCGATAACCACCAGTACGGGCGCGGTCCAACTCTGGGAACAAGACCAGCTCGTGTGGGGACGCGAGGAATCGTTGGCCGCGATTGACCACCGCTGCGTTTGTCGAGCTCCCATTGCCAGAGCACGTCGCGCGAGTGAGCGTCGAGGGAGAGTCGTTCGTCTCCCGGCTGACGAGGCAGATCGTGGACACGAAGGTTTGCTCCTACGCCTGTCGCCTGTCTATGCACACATAAACCAATCGCAACAGGACTTCCTACATACGCAGCGGCGTTTGCGCAGCGCTTCGTCACGGGCGCTGCACCACCCGACGAGGTTGTGGTATCTGCGCACAACCACACCGCGTCTCTGGCGCGCGATGCGTTTGGATTTAAGCAGGTGCTCGTAGCCGCCACGGCATATGGGTCGGTCTTTGGGCTCGATACGGCGTCCGGGGCGATACTGTGGACGCGTGTTTTGGGTTTGGGATGGGCGGGAGACGGTACGGGCGGGACAGTAAAACCCGTCAAGATGTTTGTCGTGGATGGCCATGGG